>AYEL01092252.1:0-18721 GCA_000484575.1 Olivierus martensii | reverse complement strand
GCCCAGCAATAATAATTTAAATTATTGTTGAAATCTCAGTTACATGATTATATAAATATATATAAATAGACTAAAAAGAACAAGAATAATTAATTTATATGCTACAATATATATACTTTCATATATAATTTAATCATATTTATTATTATATTTGTTTTTAGTATTTAATTTTCAAATTTTAAATGTATTCTAATGATTTATTCTTAATTGTAAAAAAGAATCGATGATGATGATGGCTTAATTAAGCCGAAAATTCTACGGTAATAAATTTAATTTTTATGTTGTTTTTCACTTGATTGAGCTGTTGAATTTTTATTAATTATATTTAAGAAGAAAAGTGAAAAGTAAAATAGTATTATTATTATAAACATTTTCACTTCAATATAGTAGTAGTAGTAAAGAAGGGCTATAAACAGCCCTAGCACTACAACAGTGACGTAACCAGCTTTTTTTTTGGGTGGGCCAAGGGTGGGCCATCGATGTGAAAGAACATTCTCCTGTATGTGCTTTATTAAATCGTATTTATGTAATAGAATGCTTGATGATCGGTTAAGCAATTTAGAAATCATGTTCGAGAGAAAAATCACAAAAGCTCTCGATTTGGACAAAGTAATCGATCATTTTGCATCAAATAAAAATCACTGCATAATTTTGTATTGAGCTGATATCAAATAAATACTTAAATTTACTGGTAATTTGAAACTTTGTTTATTCTTTCCAGCTAATCGCATTAATTAAGTACTGCATAAAATGTGCAAAGGACGCGTTTTTTGCAGCTTGTATATAAAGATTTTTATCGCTATTAGCATGGAATTATGTGGGCTTAAATTATACTTGCTGCTTTTTGAGTTCTTCTTTGCATGAAATTATGTGGGCTTAAATTATACTTGTGGTTTTCATTTTCATTTTTACGGAATACAAGGCACTCTTGGATTATGAGGTGTTTAATGTATTCGGTTGTAAATTTTCATTTTTGCAAAACTCAAGGCGTCTTGGGTTATGTGGAGTTGAATTCTTGCAGTTTTCAATTTTATGTTTCAGGTTATATATTCAGGGTGGGCCAGCACAAGGGTCAGAACTTTCAATGCATGGGCCATGGCCCACCCGGGCCCACTCATAGTTACATCCCTGCACTACAATCAACCAGTGATCTATTATGCACCACTAACAAGTCATCCCATAAGAAATTCCATCTTACACACAAAGACAATATCTTCTTCAATGATCTTCCAGTAAAGGAAAATGCAATTCTACAATATCATATCTTAGCCTTTAAAGGGCCATACATTCACACAAAACATGAAGAGGAGTTTCATTCCATCCTTGACATTAAGTGAAGATGTCTCTTAAGATGACAGTGCTCTGTAAGGAGCTCTGCAAAAATTCTTACTTGATTATATAATGCAAGCAATTCTTTAGTTCTCTATAAAGAGAGATTTAAAATAAGAGACTTTGCTTGCCTTAATCCAGGAATAGACTGCCAATGGAGAGGAGTAGAACTGCCAACTAGTCCCTGACAACCTATTCAAATGCATAAGATCCGATGCCCTTCCTCAGTCAGTCCATCTGCAGTTCATTACCCTGGCACCCAAACAAGTTGAACTCTATTCTGGTAACCAGTTCCACAATGAGATGATGACATTCCCATACAAGCTTTGAAGTAAGGCTGTCAGATGCTTTTAAAACAGATTGAATGTCTGATAGGATATAAATATGTTTGTTAAAATATTACCTATCAAGATTGATTTTAACATATGCAGAAATAACATAGATTTCTGCCTGAAAACAGTGGCAAACTGTCCAAGGGAATAGCAATATGACATGTTTGTTCCCTCGCAGTAAACCCCTGCTCCTACACTAGTTGCAGTTTTGGAACTGACCATATACCAAACTACTGTGCCCAAATCTACTCCTCACTCTCCATGCTGGGAAAAACAACAGTGAAGGGTTTGAAGAAGCTAAATCTGGGCACCATGTAGGACCATCTCAAAAATGTGACTGTGTCTTGTCCCATTCAAAAGATGAATTTTCCACTCTGAGTCCAAGAAATCCCTCTCCCACAACAATGGAGCCTATAACAACATTTTCTGCATCAGTCTCAACATGCAAATACAAAGAGGATTTTAAAAGCAATAGTAGGAGTAGTCCTTACAACTCCTGTGATCCTTTGAATCTTTTCAAGTTCAGATCTGCAAGTTTTTAACAAAATCCTTCATAATCAAATAATGGCAGCATAGGTAATAATGGGTCTCATACCACAGTATATATATCCAGTACAACAGTCGTAGTTTGAGTCCCCAAGTCTTACTCAAAATACCTGTACAAATCAAATGAGCTTTACAGGTCTTCATAACAATGACATCTGTATGTGATTTCCAAGTCAATTTCTTGTCTAACATAGCCCCAAAGTATTTGACTTCAATAGAAAACTGTAACCTTTTGCCAAAGAGTAATGGTTCAGGAAGTTCTATCAATTGTCTTTTTCATTGTAAAAGATATAATTACAGTTTTGCTGGATTAATAGTTAATTCAACTTTTCACACTATTTAGCAACTGTATTGAGAGCTGTCTGTAAACATCTCATATAAACTCTTGGGAAACTTTCCCATCACAATGATGGCTATGTCATGGACATAGCCAATAGTGAAGAAACTCTTCCCATTGAGTGTAGTTAAAAAACCATTCACCATAAGGCACCAAAAAAGTAGAGAAAGTACTCCCCCTGCAGACAACCCTTGTCTGTGAATATCTTAATTTCCTCCTTATAGAGCATACTATAAACAATTCTATGTTTCAACATGGAACCAATTCAATGAACAATTGTTGAACAAATTGCATGTCTGTTGCTGCAAGATTAATTTACTCAAAAAAGTAGTCAAATGCATCTTGGATATCAAGAAATACTAAGGCAATTTCCTTGTATTCAATTGCTCTCTTGACAAGTAATACAATCTCATGAATAACATTTTCCAGAAAGAAAAATTTTTGGGCCCATGACAAGTCTGCAGTCTAGACCCCATTTAAAAAAGTGCATCATTTTGGTTTAATAAAAAAAGTCATGTAAAACAAACATTTATTTAGTGTGTACAATAAATTCAAAATTTGAAACATTATATACCATGCAATATTTAAAATAGTTTATTTTAGCACAACTGCTTTGGGTAGTAGACATGCGCTCTGGCGGTGGCCTGTAAATTATTGGACACATTATGTAACACATCAGGGCCCAATGGTTGGGCCCTTTTCGAATGCCAGGCTCATGACAAAAGCCCTCATGGCAGCCCTGACATTTTCCATCAATTTGTCTAATTGACAGGCAAATTGATTGCAATGCAGAGGAGCTTATATTAAAACCATATCCCTGGCAAATCTATTCGGCATCCAGAAAAGTGGCCCCTCGCATTTCTCCTCCCATATTTCGTCTCCAGCACATTTCGCCCCCTGTAGAAATGAATAGGTTACAAAATGTAAATAATACACCAAGTTTTTAATAATTCTAATTTATTTTGTTTTAATATAACAAGTGCACATTATTATTGCTTAAAACTCGAAGTTGTACGCAACACCTTTAAGGTAATCATAAGCTAGTTCAGATTTTGTTTAATTTTAGCAAATGAAGCTCCATTCTCATGACATTTTATAAATTCGAAAATTTATAAAAAATTATTGAAAAGAAAAAAAAACATAACAATAAATAAATTTTATTAAAAAATGACCATAGTTTAATAAATTTCTGTCACTTTTCGACTAATTAAATAATTAACTTATTTAATTAAAATTTGCATAATACAGTGGACTCGCATTTTTATGAACTTCCAATTTACAAACTATTTAGTTGGTCCCAAAAGTCCCTAATGCTAATTAATGCCATTCCCACTTATGAACTTTCGATTTTATGAACTTCCGAGAGAATAACTTAACATTATTCATCAGCAAGGGGAGAACAGCATTTTCTTTATACCATAAGACTAGTTCCGCCATAACTCCTGCCATGGGGCCGCCAATAGACACATCAACTGTTTGTTTAAAGAACCTATTTTTGTATATGAAGAACGAGTTATATGATATTAAATGACATAATTCATGGATAGTATTTGGTGATATAGAGTCGTCTTGTGTGTTCTCCAAGATAAATCTATAAAGTATTAAGCAAGCTGGTGTTATCTCTACAGATGGGTACAGCTTTTCATAATCAGCAACTATCATGATGTTATTCTGTTGAATTTGATGTTGTCTTAACTTATCTAAGAATTCAACTGACGATTGTAACCTTTCATTTTATCTAAACACCATTGCGCTAATTTTCTTTCAAGTTTTGTCAGCGGGAATTTCAATTTATCTACCACAGGTCTTATGGTTATAGTTGTTTATGTGCTTTGATGTATGCAAACAATGGTGGACATGTCGGATTATTCTCAGCTTTTACTTTCCAAATTTGTGGAAAATCTGTTTTTTTTTCATAAGTATGTAATTTTCTACATAGACCAGGAATCGGGTCACACAATATAAGCTCAGCTTTGGAATTTAATACATAATATAATAATACATTAGTCTTACGGTATAAAGAAAATGCTGTTCTCCCCTTGCTGATGAATAATGTTAAGTTATTCTCTCGGTATGTAGATGATGTGTTTATTATCGTTAATAAATATAATAAAGTTCCAAACACAAGCACATCAAAGCAGTGAAAATAACTTAGTTTAATAATAATACAACTTTTGATATTATTAAAAACAATAAACCGATTGTACAACCGGAAATGAAAGCTGGGATTTATATCATTCCGCTATATAACAATGATACAAGCAGAGAGGAAGTATACATAGGTAGTACTATACAATCCCTTAAAATCAGACTGTTATAACACAAAAAGGATATAGAAAAAGGCAAATTTAAAACTGCGCTTGTGAAAGCATTTTATAATTATAATATTGACATCCGATGGAATGAAGCAAAAATAGTGCGAACGGTAAAGATTTAAAACTGCGCTTGTGAAAACATTTTATAATTATAATATTGACATCCAATGGAATGAAGTGAAAATAGTGTGAACAGTAAAGAATGTACGTGAAATTAAATGGGCGGAAACACTAGAGATTATAAAATATTAAAGAAAAATGCATGTAATAAATGATAACACTCCTGAGATAATCCCAGCACCATGGTTTTCCAGCTCCCAGCAATAATAATTTAAATTATTGTTGAAATCTCAGTTACATGATTATATAAATATATATAAATAGACTAAAAAGAACAAGAATAATTAATTTATATGCTACAATATATATACTTTCATATATAATTTAATCATATTTATTATTATATTTGTTTTTAGTATTTAATTTTCAAATTTTAAATGTATTCTAATGATTTATTCTTAATTGTAAAAAAGAATCAACCGCTGATGATGGCTTAATTAAGCCGAAAGTTCTACGGTAATAAATTTAAATTTTATGTTGTTTTTCACTTGATTGAGCTGTTGAATTTTTATTAATTATATTGAAGTGCTTGTTCAGCAGAAAATATTAAAGAAATATTAAATATTTCTATATATCAACAAAACTATTTAATAAAATTTAAATGCTGGAAAATCAGATCAAAAACTTGTAATGGAAATTTTGTTGTAATTTATGGGAATGGAAAGCCAATCAACACATATATCACCAGAAGTCCAGAATTGTGAATTGGATCCTGAAATCAACTGCAAAATAATCAATCCATATTTTCTGAATAATCAGAACTTACAAATTGTTAGTCAAAAACATTAGGGATCACTACATTTTCATTTTATGTACTGATGATACATAGAGCAGTGATGGCCATGTTTACTTGCAAAAAAAAAAATTAATATGCATTTCCAATATTATTTGTGAAGTACCCCATAAATTAATATTTTTGAATGCATTTAAAATATGAAAATTTATGTATATTCACATATTTTAATAAAATAAAGTTATATACAATAAAGTTTTCAGCCTTCCATGAGGTCATAATCAACTATATAGTTTTAAACTGGAAGACTGTTAGTAGATATATTGTGTTCAATTATTTATTTCTGAAACAAAAGAAAAATATAGGATCAAAGTACACAAAATAACATTCATATTAAAATATACATCATAAAAAAATTACTATAAAAAAATGAGTAAATTTTACAATAAAAAGTATAGGAAAATATATATAAAATAAGAATAAAAATAAAAAGAGAGGATTAACTAAAAAGTTAAAAAATTGACAATAAATTGAAATAATATTATTAAAGAGTAAAATAATTGGAGATTAATTAAGTGTAAAAATAAGTGATGCACAAGTTCCAGATAAAATGAGAAGTGAAGTTCAGATATGAGCACCAATATCTGATAACACCATAGTCACGGAGAAGGTATATTGTACAGAATGTTTTTATTGATAATGGATGATTTTTTAAATTTTTCATAAGCATTGATTGACTCTACACTGTACAACTAATAATAAATATTTATTATGAATGAATATAGTATTGTATGTTTCATGGTTGTCAAAAACATGCCAACTTCCTGAAATTAAAACAGTGTCATTACTAAATCAGACATGAAAACAAACACAACTAAATGCCAATGTTGCTATGATATCTATTTAGCTAAGTAAGCTTTAAACAAAAGAATGATAAGCAAAGAAATTATAATTATGCTTTTCCTATGAATTAGTGTATATGTTTCAAAGGCAAAAATGCATAACAGAGACCAAATTGGTGTAAGTATTCATGCTATTTGAAGAGATATAACTCATCTATACTTGTCAAAGAGGAGTCTATATGCTAGTTAATCATCATTCCAGTTTCATAAGCATTGTTATCAACCCAATAAATACATTATAAAATTATTTTATTGCACTACATATAATATATTGATGTTTAAATCATATTTTTTCATATTATTATTTCTCTATTTTAAAGTAAAATTTATATAATCAAATTTACATAAGTTGGAGATCACCTATTTGATACTATTATACAAAAAATTAATTATAATTTTTCTTACAGATTATTATTAAATTATTAATTTTTCAAAATTTAATAATGAGTTCATCAATTAAAAATATTTTATCAGATGGTGAGTAATAAATTTTATATATATTTATATATATATTTTATTTATATACTAAATCTTAAAAAGTACTAATCCAATTAAACCTAATACATGCCAGATAAATCCTTGATTATAACTGAATTTTAATAATTTGAAATAATTTTGATTAATGTTAGTACCTTCTTTGAATTAACGAACAAACTAATAATTAAATTAGGTATGGTACCATATATGAATTAATAACCAAATTAAAATTTTAAACTAAATTATCTGAAGAAAAAATTTAGTCAATAGTTAATCAAATGTTGTTTGGGCTAGCACCATAGAGGTCCTGTGGCATGATGATAAACTTGCTCAGGAATATTTTTATCAGTTGAGTCTGATGTTTATGATTAAATTTAAAAATTAGGAATAATAATAACTGAAAAATCAACTTGTCAGGTGGTCTTGGTGGTCTAGTGATAGGATGTGAAAACATTAGCCTTGACATCCTAACCACTAGACCAAGACAAATTTTTTCTTAGATAATTTAGTTTAAAATTCTAATTCAATTACTAATTCATAGATGATGCCATTCTTAATTTACTTATTGATTTATTTGTTAATTCTGAAATGGCACTAGCATTGATCAAAATTATTTCAAATAATTAAAATTCAATTATAATCATCAATGATTAACTGTCCATCCAGCTTAGACGCGACAATCTACGCAAGTATGTGTGCGCTAACTGAACGAGTCCAGTGAAAAAATAGGGATGACAGCTTCGCACATGGATGTTTTCAAACACTGAAAACTGAAGTTGAATGGAAGTTTATTGTAATGTCGAATGCTAAATGATTAATTAAAGTTGAATGGAAGTTTATTTGAATGCTAAATGATTAGTTTTGATGTTGGAAATAGTATATTTAACAAAACTTAATATAATATTAATTCAATAATTTTTATCTAATAAAATACTCTCCCAATATAATTAATGGAATAATTTATCAGCTCTACTGAGTGAAAAAACACAAATTTAAACTTTATTACCGAAGAACTTTCGGCTTAATCAAGCTATCATCAGTGATTGATTTTTTCTTCGCTTCGAAAAAAATCAACTGCTGATGATGGCTTGATTAAGCTGAAAATTCTTCGGTAATAAAGTTTAAATTTGTGTTTTTTCACTTAGTAGAGCTGATAAATTATTCCATTAATTATATTGAAGAAGAAAGTGAAAAGTAATATTATAAAAAATACTTTCCCTTTCGTGTTTGGACTCATCCACCTTAGCTAGGCGCAGCTTTCATGGACAGATAATACTTGGCATGTATTAGGTTCAATCAAATTATGTTAATTATACAGGTAGGCATCGATTAGTGCGAGTTCGAATAGGTCGAATGTAAGACTTGGACGAAGCAAATATATATATATATATTACATTTTTCCCCAAGAAAGGCATTTTTTTTTATTAAAATACGCTTGCCTTCCTCAGTATTCAAAAGAATGGAACCGATAAGTGTTTCTGGATGAATATCTTCCTTCATTACAAAATATTGATATAAAACTCAGGACATAAATGCAGCAAAAATTTAGGTTTATTAAATGGATGATCAAAAGAAATACTTAAGAAGCACAAACTACTGTGTACAATTTTTGGTTGTCTATCGCCCCTGATAGCCTTTTTTTGTTCCAGCACCCCTTTGAGAACGAGAATGCCCCTGGGGGGCAATATTCAAACTAGTGTGTACAATTTTTGGTTGTCTATCGCCCCTGATAGCCTTTTTTTGTTCCAGCGCCCCTTTGAGAACGAGAACGCCCCTGGGGGGGCAATATCGCCCACGTTGAGAATCACTGTTATAAATGAACAACCCAGTATGTCATTCTCCAGTGCATAGAGTTACAGAATTATGCATAAATTATGAACTTTTAAAGTTATTGTTGTGTTATTATTTTGTTATTAGTTCATGTTTGTATATAATATTTATAATTTGTTAATATTTTAGTTTTTAATCGGATACTATGTTAAAAATTTTTAAACCTGTTGCATATGTAATGATGTAATGACTAGAACAATGAATGTAAATAGTTTTAAATTTAAAATGTTTAGAAGCTGAAGAGGATCTGTAATAGATCGAAAATGTTTCTTTTTTTAAAATACATCTTGTTACTACTTATAGTGCTTGAGTGTAATGTTCCCAGAGTACAGCCTTCTTTTCTTTGCCTCACAGTATGTACAGTACAGTATTCATAATGGTAAATTTAATAAAATGGTAAAAAATGTGAAATTCCATTTTAACAAAATATTAGTTATAATGAAATGAGGCAATGGTCCCACAGATTTCATTATAATGGAATTTTGCCTCTTAGTATTAAAAGTGTTTTTCTAGGATTATTTTTTCTCTTATTTTTGCAATAACTTAGTTACTAATACTAGATAACTGATTTGATATTATGGAGTTAGCAAATCTGGTTGTCCCATGTCTGTTGTTAAAATTATAAGAACAATTGCAGTAAACACTTTAATTAAAATAAATAGTAAAAATTTCTTTATCTCTTTTTGATGCATGTTTCACAAACTCAATAAAAGTTTATTAAAAGACAAATTTAAAAAGAATTTTAACAGTTAAGCTTGAGCTTCAGGCATCTATTTATTTACAAGAAAAAAACTACATTTTTGACCAAGCTGACTTAAGCAAGCAATTTTAATGCCAATTTTCCTCTATTTGCTGATAGGTTTACTGTTTTATTTTTTCATTAAAAGGAATTGTAATTGAAATTGTAATGAGTTATGGGACAATTAGATTTGTAACAAATTCCATGACTTTATGATATCAAACCAGTTGTTCAGCATTAGGAATGAAGCTACTAAAAAAATAGGAGAAAGAAAAATTGTCTTAGTAAGATTATAGGGTACAGTTGTGATAAAGACCAACATATTTGTGATTTTTGCAATTGCAAATTTACTATGCAGCATATTTTAATTGTCTGAAAAATTCAAAACAGTCCAACCTAATACTGCTTTCTCAGGTGTATAACCAAAATGAAAAATGATCACAGCACTTACAGCAGCCCCTAAAAAAATAAAATGTTTTTTTTTCGGGACTGCTGTAAGTGCTGTGATTATTTTTCAGTTTGGTAATTCAAAACAGAATGATTAAAATTCCATAAACATTTTGCAGTAAAATAAGGGCACTTAATTAAAATTTACTTCATTTTAGGTGTTATTTTTACTGAATGTTTTCTATTAAGAACTTTGTTTGGTTAAAAAAAAATGTAATTTTAATTTGTAATCTCTGTTTATAAGTTTTTTCTGTTTCCAGGTGTAATAATTCAGTATGGAAATAATAAATCAGTTGAAGATGTAAGAGCATCATTAGCACAGCAATTATTGGACCAGTCAACATCTGTAAGATTAGCAGTCACTTCAGTTGTGGGAAAATGGTTATGTGAATTATATGATCGCTATTCATATTTTGCTAAATTAATACCCATTTTTATAATAACTTTAACTGATGAAGTTCCTGAAATAAGGTAGAATTTCCATTATCAATTTTATCTGTTATATAATACACCAGAAAATTAATATACTGGGTGCCCATGTTTCTGTGGATCAGGTATTTTTCTCAGAAACTATCGGGTATACGTGAAAATTGTAAAACATGTGTCCTATATCTTTAAATAATATCCTTTAACTGCAGTTGAATATTAATAACTCAAAAATTCTTTAATAGAACATTTTGGTTGTCATACAACCATCATCAGCATTTAGAACAGAATACAAAAAGTCTTTTAGTTCATTTCCGAACTAGTATCATATAATAGAACATAAACTTTTAAAAACTTATTACTGTGACTATAATTTCGTTAAAATATAATATTAATGTTTTTTTTTTATTTTTATTTTATAATACTTACGATGTATATATTATTTATTTTTACTGGATATATTTTTTTATCCAGTAAGCAAAATCTATGTATATTTGTAGTTAAATTTTACTAATACTTATAAAATCACAATTAAATTACATAGTCTGCACCAGATACTTTAAGTTATTATGTACTGTGCAACTGCATTATCAGCTTCCGGTTTTTCTCAAGCCATACTGCCACACTGTAGAAATATCCTTACTTGTTTGTCCCTTAATGATGTTTTTATATTGCCCTCTTTGTATTATCTCCAATGATTCTAATATCAAGCCTTCTTTTAAATTATCACAAGATTTTACGATTTTCGTGTCTTCCCATTTGATTTGTATATTATGTTCGTAGGATCTTTCTGCTAACACTGTTCTTAAATTTCTGTTTTTAATGTTGGCTTTGTGTTCCTGGACTCCATCTTTTAGGTTCCTTGTAATTAGCCCTATGTATTTTTCTTGTTTATTTAGATCTTCATTGTTTATGGGCAAAACGTAAACCCCAGCCCTTTGATCTGGTGGATAAGGACCCTTGTCATTTTGTATGCATTGGAAGAACCATACGAAAGCATTCCTTTTATATTCTAGTTTCAGCCCTTGATCCTTTGCTAATTTATTTAGAGCAGATATTTCTCTAGTTAATGATGGTACTGGCAGATATTTGGATATTTGGATTTGGATGTCTGTTGGTTTTGAGAGCTGCCTTGTTATTGGAATGTACTCAGTTGTTGTACTTGTCTGTTATTATTATTATTAATATTTTCGGTTTCCAGTATTTTATCATAAATTTAAAATTATATCCATGGGTTTTTTCTTCACTTATGACTTTGTTAAATTCTTCTTTTTTAGCTTGGACTGTGGAACAATGTGTTATTATGCTATACTTTAGATGCATATGATAGTTTTCGAGAAAAATGACTGGTTCACAGAAACGTGGGCAACAAATTATGCCTTTCTGAATGGTTATTAATTATTCCTAAATATCTCTGAAAATATCAATTGTAGAAAAATAATTCCACCACAAAAATTGCACAAAAAATTGGAGAATTTAAATAGTGCGAGAAATTCGTGGAACCCATTATTCGCACTAATCGAGGCCTACATGTACTGTAAAGTCACACCAACTGTGCATATATTATATTACTCTTTATTATAATAATTAATATGTAATTTTTTATATTAATACTAATTATACTTAAATATACTTTGTTATTGATTATTTATTAATTTAAATTTATTATGATTTCTGACTTGAATAATTGTGCTGTAAAGGTAATGATGTCCAGGTTCATTTTTGATTTTAAAATGAGTGATTGTTGTGCAAAAAAGGGAGGAAAAGACCATTTAAATTAAGAAATAATAATAATAATAGTAGTAGTAATAAAAATAATGCAGGGAATAAGTTAACGAAATCAGATAATTTTTAGAAACAAATATGAATTTTATTAAAAGAAATTCAAAATTTTTAGACGTATTGTAATAGGAGATCAGAGCCATCATATAGGTCTGATGTAAACTCAAACAATTCAGAGAGGGAGAGAAAGGGGAAAAAAAACTTATCACTTTACATGTCACAGTAATAAATCTGAAGTTCATTAGAAATAAGTTAAGAAAATAACTTTGATAGTTCATCAGCATTCCTGAGAGAGGAGAAGAGTCAAATTCGTCCAATCAGATAAATGGTTTTGATTCAAATCTCTCCAGGAATGTAGTTGGATTGGTGGACTTTCTAAGCATTAATAAAGTAAAAGGAAGAACTTCAGAATATGTTAGTCAGTTGTGATTTGTGCATCAGTTGTGTCAGTCAGTAGTAGTGTGTTAGTTAAGAGTCTGTAGTGTGTTAGTGTAGTATCAGTCTATTGTCATGTTTGCCATACTGTATATATGTAGTACAAGTTATCTTTTTCCTACAAATTTTTAAGAACAGTATTGTAAAAATAAGGAAGAACTTAGAAGAATCTGAAGAAATATATTCTCTCCCAATTCTTCTACCAGAGAGAGAGAAAGAAATGTATTCTCTCTCTCTCTTTCTTTCTCGGAGTTGTACACGTGAGTTATTTGGGCTTAAAATTTGTTAACAAATTAAGATAGACGGTATAATAGTCTTGATTTTTTTTCAACGATTATTTGTATTCGTTAATTTTTTTAATTAAAATGAATTGTTCATCAGATTCCTTGCTAATTAATGTATTTGTTTTGTCATTTAGCATTCTTATTGTTAAATGTTTTAATTAATTTTATGTACTTTTCTTGTTAAATATATATATATTATAATTTAATTACCATATATACTCATGTATAAGCCGAGGTTTTTTTTTCTCAAAAAAAAATTTCTGAAATAGGGGGGTTGGCTTATAACGGATCAAAAAAAAATCAACTTTTTTTTGACTGTAGAAGTTGAAGTAATAAGTAAAACCATAACTTATTGAATGTCTCCTGTAGACCAGAAGGAAATTTTGCAATAATTAATTTAATACATTATCAGGTAAAATTTTATCTTACTCTGAAGTGATCCAGTGCGTTGCGGGATGCGCAGAAAAAATATTAAGGACTGATTGTAATTTGAAAGGAAAATGTAACAGGACATGTTTTACAGTTTTCATGTATTTCCATTAGTTTTTGAGAAAAATGCTGGTCCCAGAAACATGGGCACCCTGTATAACCAATTCTAGCTATATTGGACTCAGTTATAGTGAACATATAGTGAAAAATGGTTAAGACAAATGATTGGGACTGGCAAATTTTTTTGTGTTAAAAGAAGAATTAAAAAATCAAATGTGTTTCTGAAAATATATTGCATGAGATTATAATGATATTCCATAAACAATATCAAAATTTAAAAAAATTCTTCTGAAATATAATTAATATACATATCTAATAATCATACTAGCTCTAAAGGCAGGAACTTACACGAAAATTTAACACGCTAGTTAACTAGTGTGTTAAATTTTCGTGTAAGTTCCTGCCTTTAGAGCTAGTACATACATACTTACATACATACTTACATACATACTTACATACATACTTACATACATACTTACATACATACTTACATACATATATACATACTGTATATACTCGTATATAAGCTGAGGATTTTTTCTCAAAAAAAAAAATTTCTGAAGTGGGGGTTGGCTTATACACAGATAAAAAAAATCAACTTTTTTTTGGCTGAAGAAATTGAATAAGCAAAACCATAACTTATTGAACATCTCCTGAAGACTAGGAGGAAATTTTGCAATAATTCATTTAATATGATACCAGGTAAAATTTTATTTTACCCTGATGCTATCGAGCACGTGGAGCCGCCGACTCCAACCTGCGTCTATATACCATAATCAGATAGACAACGCCGCGTGGCCCGATATTGCAATAATTGATTTAATACGATATCAGGTAAAATTTTATCTTACCTCGATGCAATCGAGCGCATCGCATCGCCAACTTTAACCTGCCTCTATATACCATAATCAGATAGGCGATGTGCACGCAAAGGTTGAAGGTTGAAACAACTTCTCTTCAAGAAATAGTTCCCAAGTGACCGCCAGAAGCCTATACACAGATCAAAAAAATCAACTTTTTTTGACTGGAGAAATTAAAGTAACAAGCAAAACCATAGTAGTAATATTTTTGGCTGGAGAATTTGAAGTAATAAGCAAAACCATAACTTATTGAATGCATCTCCTGAAGATCAGGAAGGAAATTTTGCAATAATTCATTTAATACGATACCAAGTAAAATCAGTTACCAAGTAAAATTTTATCAGATCCCGAAGCAATCAAGCGTGACATGCTGCTGACTTCAACCTGCGTCTATATACTGTAATCAAATAGGCAATGCCGTGCTACTCAATATGACACGATGTGAAAACTTGACAATCAATCAAGAATCTTATCTAAGATTCATTTTTGAGTGAAAAAATATATTTATTTTTCATCATTATAAATTAAGAATGTTTTAATTCATTCACTAATAATCAATAAATACTTATTATATTTAACTCATTGATGATTTTAATTCATTTGCTAGTAATAGATAAGTACTTATTATATTTAACCCATCGATGATTTAATAGATTGAAAAATAAACTATAATAGATAAATACTTATTATATTTAAATCATCGATGATTTAATTAAAATAGATTAAAAAGTAACTAATGTTTAAAATAACGAAAAGATAATTATTATTTAAAATCTGTACTGAAAAATAACTGTAGTCTATCAAAAAAGTTCATCGTAAGCGAAATCAAAACTTCGAAATCGCACAATTAATATATAATATAAAATAATGTTTAAAATAATAAAAAAATAATTATTATTTAAAATCTGTGCTGAAAAATAACTTGAGTTTATCAAAAAGTTCATTGTAAGCAAAATCAAAACTTCGAAATCGCACACTTAACGTGTAAAAACCACATTGCACACGTCATCCTAATAGTGTATGACATCATCATTAGGATGATCCACTCATTTTAAAATATGATTAAAAATTTGAATGGGATAATTCAACTTAACTCAATTAGACAAAATACAATGTAAGGAAAACGAAACTTCAAATGGTTTCTTGGGAGCCATGTGACTTACATGTATTATTCTAATGGAATTTTTACTGAGATATTTTAATATTAAACTTTTTTTAGAAAAGAAAACAATTATTCAATAACAACAATAAAAAGAAAATATTTTTATGTAAATTATCAACATTTATCACTATTTGTTAACTTGATATTTTCAGAAGTTACATATCCTTACGATAATGTCATACACCAACATCAATCTTGCTTTGGAGTAAAGTAAAATTTTATTTTGCCCAATGCGATTGAGTGTGTTGCACCGCCAACTCCAACCTGCATTTATATAAGTGCATCAGATAGGCGATGTTGCACTGTCTGATGTGCCGCGATGCAGAAATTCTTGACAATAATCCGAGAATCTTATGTAGGCATGTTTCACTAGAACACTTCAAGTTAAAGTAAAATTAATAATTTTTAGATAAAAATGGATTAAATTAAATAAATAAATATTAATCTATAACTATAAACATTTCTATATAAAATGAATGAATATTTAAATTATGAACTCAAAGAAATTATAAATGTTTATTTTTTGTATGACTGCATGAGATAAAAGTTGATATTGATTTAGCATACTGATTTTATTTTTAAAGGAAATTAAATTTTAAATTTAAACTTTCAAATTTCTAGAGTATTGTGAAAAAGATATAAATTGTCTCAGTAATAATGACTTTCCAAAAACAATCAAGGAATTTGGTTATTACTTTAATGAATGTAAGTATTTTGCTTATTATTTAATTATTTCAAAAGTTTTAAAGAAATTTAATCAATATTTTTATAAAATATGCTTGATTAAAATTCTTAATACAATCTAAGGAATATTTGGATCAAATAATCCCCAACTAGCCAAATTATACCTCTAGTGATTTATTTTTGAAGTAACTGCCAAATTAGTGATTATTTATTAATTATGCTATAGTGCTACCATCTATTGACTTAATAATTTATTAATTAAATTTAGGCTTAGGTGGTACTATCTGTTATTTAATAATTAAATTATGATTTTTACTAATTTTACTGAAATTAAAAATTTTTCAAACCAAGATCTTTGGATTACCATCCCGATGCCTTAGATTATCAAGACAAAGGCAGATTTCTGATTTCGGGATATATATAATATAAGTATTTTTTAGGAATTATCAGATTTATGCCAATATCAGTGCTCCTGAACAGGCTAAACTTAGTCACAGGACCTCAAGTCAAATTTGGGCAGATAAACTTGGCTCAAATCTGTCTGCCTGATAATTAATAAGTAATTGTTAATTTGGCAATTAATTCAAAAATAAATCACTAGGGTATAATTTGGCTAGTTAGGAATATTTGATTAAAATTCATCATTAATTATAATTATTTTTAATTTACAAACAAATACTTATAAATCTTAAAAAAATTAATACAGAAATCAAACATAACAAAATTTATAAAATATAAATGCTTCAATCCTATCAATGGATTTATATCAGCTCTTAATTATGTTGACCTTTTTAAAATTTCTCTCAATGGAATGGATAACAATTATTTAAAATATTTTAAATAACATTAAATAAAATGAAAAATATGAACAAAATTAATCTAGGAATGCTGCAACTTTTATCTTTCTCATTAGGAGGTACTTATTCAAAAGTTATGATGTTTTCGGAAATATAACTCTATAACCTCTATAAAATATAACTCTATAATCTCTATAGTTATGTATAGAGAATTAATTTCTATGCATTTTAGATATTCAAATAATTCAAACACCTACAATATAAAATGAAGTAAAAGTTAAGTAACTTGGCTATAAAAACTTAAGTAATTTGGAATATTAAAATTCAACTAAAATATGATGAATATTTTTATATTTTTTAACAAAAAATACTAGTAGAGAAAATATTTTGCTTCTAAATCTAAAAAAAAGGGAATTTGCATTTTGATGACTCATTTAGATAGCTTTTAAATAGAAGCAGTATTTTTTTTCTTATACTATTATGAAACACACATTATTATGGTACTAATGGATGAGAAAAAAATATTTAAATATTAAGTGTAAATCTTAAATAGTCATTTCCTAAATAAAGGAAAAGAAAATTTATATATAATTTTTATGAATTGTTTGAAACTTGAGTTGAGTTTCAAAATAAAACTCCAGTTAGTTCAGGCTTTAAAATAAAACTCAACTCAGATCAAAAATTTCAAACTGCATTATAATCAATATAGTCCAGCACTGTGTATAATTTGCTATTTTATAATCTCGTACTCTTTTTACTTTATAATTGGATACATTAAAATCTCTACTGTTAGAAAATTTCATTTTTTTCTGTGCATTTCATTAGTTGCACTTATAATGAAATTTTCTATTATAAAAATATTAATTTATTATTGTTTTTATATTTAAAAAAAAAATTAAGAAAGTTTGAGTTAACAAGGTCAGTCAAGTTATTCTATTCTATTTATTAAAATCATAAGTGTTGAATTTACCTGTTTAATACTTATCATTAAAATGTTACACTATTAATGATAACTTAAAATCATGGAAAATATGAATTTATTAGTAAATTAAATTAATAAAATTTTATATATAAAAATGCAGATACTGATTCAAATATTAGTGACTTTTTCTTGTATTGTGAAAGAGCTATTTAAGTAAATTTAACATTTATCATTATTAAAAATATCATTAAAGATAAAACCTGAATTTGACTGAAACTTTGGTTTGTAAAGTTTTGATGTGCATTCAGTTTGACTTGAACATTTGTGTATTCACGCACCTTTACTAATTTAAAAATCTAAGGAAAATTTCACACAAATATTATTATTGTAAAAAAAAGGATTTTATGAACTATAAGCAAAATTAAAGAACATAAATTGTTAAATTTATTTTCTAAATCTGTTGTTTAATTTCACATTAAAGCATATGGATAATTAGGTCCTTAACAATAATAAAGTAAAATCTCTTGACGTTTATCAGACCTTTTAATAACAGAATAATTTTTACTATTAAATGTCTAATAAGCTTGAAGAGTTTTTAATTTTTATTTTTATTTTTATTAAATTATTTAAAATAAAATATTCACACATATTTTGTTTCAATGAAGAATTTTTAAAATATTTAAAATTCAGATGGCCAGCTTCGAAATTATAAAACTAATGAGCCATTCAAGTTTGACGTAAAAGAAGGAGACTGTGATTATAATCAGAAACAT
>AYEL01092248.1:0-28067 GCA_000484575.1 Olivierus martensii | reverse complement strand
TTTATAAATATTAAAAATATAATAAAAATTTTACTTATATCAATATTAAAAGTTTCCATTTTTTTTATCCAAAATAAAAATAAGTAATAAATAAACAAAATTAAAGATTTTTAAATTTAAAAAAATATTTCTATGTATTTTTCACAGCTGTATGGAACTATGATGTCTTACTGTTTGCAAATTTCCAATACAAAGAGAGAAACAATTGAATCAGACATTGTTCAATCGAATAATTTACAATTATTGTTCGATCTCTTTCTCGCTTTATCTCTCACTCTCTCTCTCTAATTGTCGTAATTCACTATGCGTCAGGTGATATCTAATAGTGTATATCCATTTGCGCTCGAAGCCTCTTTATGTATGGGATAGTAGCAAATCGTCGAAATTCTTCTATCCCATACGTAACTATGACAAAAACTTAATTTTACCTGAAGTTTTATTATTAGTAATATTATAATTTATTCACTTGAAAAAAAAAAATACGTAAGCGAGACTGGAACGTACAACGTTCAGTTCCTCAGGGAAGCACCTTAACCACTACGCAGCTGCTTTGGTTGAAATGGTTGCAATTTTTTAGGTATATAAGCGGCGCGGTCTGGCGTCATGACATTTGACCTCGATTTTTTTAAAAACGAAGGCATAGTGAACTAAATCCTTTTACACGAATCACTTTTCGATGGCCTTCAACCGTTACGTTAAAGCCGATCGAAATCGGTTGGACGGAGGTTGTCCTCCCCTTGTCAGAGTTCAATCCTTATTTCCTGAACAAAGGAGAAAACGAAAGAATCTAACTTAATGCGGTAAAAAAACATTTTATAGTAGACTTCCTTGCAATTCTGCTGGTGCCAATTAGGGTGCATAAATTCACTTCAAAGGTTTTTTAACTTGCACGTACCCTCTTACCCTGTTTCGGGTTAAGTGCAGGGTAGCTGACATCTTGTACGATTTAATCGTATAATTAAAATTTTCAAGGATGAAGTATACGGTAATAGCTACGCAATGCGATTATTAACGACCCTGTCAAATATTTATACGATCGGTTTAAATACCTCCGTTTAAAGTCCAACTTTGCAAAAACCGCTCTGCACTTATTCCCACTCCACCTTAATCAAAAGTAAACTAGTCATATTTAATAGAAGAATAATATAAAGAATGAATAAGTAGGAATATTATTTACCAACAGAAAATATTAGATAAATAGCAAAATTTGTTACTCCCAATATTATTCAATAATTTTAGATATCATTTTCTATTGTGAACATTTGTTGAATAAAATATTTCTCCAAATTATACATTATATCAAATATTAATAAAATTTGTATAAACTATTCATGTTAATCACAAATTCTTGATATTTGAAAATATTTTTTTTACTGTACATATTTCCCGAATACATCGACACCAACTACTAGTTGGTGTCGATGTTTAACGCCTTGACATGGCACGGCTGTTGAGAGAACACCATCTGCACAGGGAGAAATCTTGCTGCCGACTGACTTGTTCTGTCCTCGAAGAATCTCAATTCTTTATCTTAATTTCTCCTATACTAAGGTGGTTAAATAATTTTGATTGATTCATTGTTTAATACTACAGCTGTGATTTTTTAGAACTACAATTCTATTACAACATTGTTTATTGACATATGATACTCCATTTCCCTTCTTTCTTTTAAACAATTTACAAGTTCGAGAAGTTACAATAATAATAATAAAATAATTATTTGACAGGGATCAAATACTTGAATCCTTAAAAATTTATCTATTGAGATCACCTCAGACCTTACAGTATAGGCCTACTTTTTAAACAGAATTTAAAGTAAATAAAATTTTGAATAATCTATGTATAAAATATATGTACTATGTATTGTTTTGATCTTACACAGGAGGAAAAAAGTATATATATATATAGGGGCACCAAAACCTATTTCTTACCGGCGCCCAGGAGTTCTCCTTGATTGTGAGCCTCAGATTTTCAAGTAAAAAGTACCAATTAAAAATTAACAATTTTGATTATTAATATTTATTTTTTCTGATAATACAAATACGGTGTTATAAAAAATACATAATGATGCAAAGCTAACAAATTGTTTTGATGATTTATTTGATTTTATGTGAAGAAGTCATTCTAACAATTTTTATGTTATTATATGCTTTTGAATATTTTTGAAAAAAATAAAGAAAGCTTTAAACATATACTGTATATGATAAATTTTATTAAAATCGGATGAGAGACGTGAAGTGTAGAAAAATTTCGAATCAAAATACTTCATGTATCTATTAAATCAAAATAGAATCAAAATAAAAGATCAAATATTCATAGGGTTGACAATCATCCTCTTCTAAACTTCTTAATATGGTTTGATTTTTCTGAACGAATATAGTAATTCCATTAACTGATTTTCTCTAAATATGTATTTTTATTTGACTGTCGATTTTAATACAGATGATATGAATACAACAACTATTTTCTCACATTTTTGGAAATTGATGTAGATGTATATAATATTTACTATGTATAAGGTATACATTTCTATATATATATATATTAATAGAAGAAGAATTTTTATTCTATTAATATTTATTACTAGCATGGAGGGTATCAAAGTGTAAACATCGATGAAGTTTATACTTGTGTGGGAAATAGGAATTCGAATTATAAGTAATTTTCCTCCTCCGTCGGTCAGTAATGTCAAACGAGGGAGAAACGAAAAGCACAAAAAAGGAGTCCTGTCAAACAAATCTGAAGAAATACGACGACATTATAGATGGTATTTCGATAATATTGCAAACTTCGTCCACAATAACAATAAATCGCTGAGAATGTTTATATCAGGTATCCGCCAAATAGTCGCGAATCGGTCACCTGGCTCAGCGAATGTTCGAGAAATAAACATCTTGGTTCTCTCCCGGGAAGAAAGGTCAAAAAGGGTCACGGATATTTAAGTGTCGATGCGCCCTCGATCGAGGCTTGTTCCGGATATCCGAGTTGCTTTTTCCTCGATCGCCGGATCTGATCGTTCCCCGACGCTCGCTTGTACTGGAAGTGTTCGATTCTCTTCCAAGCAGTTCCTTGAAACCTAAAATTAAGTAAACTAAGCTCATTCGTCTGCCTCCTCCATCCTCAAACTTGTTGGCCCTGTACCCGTGTTTACCCGGCTAACTCGACGCTGGAAACGAAATTTGGCATTACCAATTCAAGCCACCTCCTTTGGTCCTGTGTAGGACGATTGTCTCCTAGTTCAAGTCCATCATCCTCCTGGGTGTTCATCCACTGGTGTTTGTGTATCCGTGAGGACTAAAGACTGTAAAATTTTAGGAGTAGAGAATGATTCCAAGAAAATCTTAAAGGATTGAATTATCCAAGGAGTAAACCTTTTTATCTCTCTGATGAAGAATTATTTATAACAGGTATTTCTCTCTCAATGCGCCACTCGTCATTTATTATGTATAAGAAATCTCTCTAAATAAAGGAAGTTGTTCTTCGATGAACGTAGTCTTTCTGTCGATTTGCCGAACAGCAGAATCATTACCCGTCCTTATCCGCGCCTCCGCTTAATACAGTGCTTAGGCCTAACATTATCGTCCCCGATCGATTTCACATTAGAAACTAAATTAGATGAGCAGATTTGAATTATCATCTTAATATTTTCAGAGTTACAACTTCATATTCAAAAGTTAGACAAAAATAATAATTTATAAAGAAATGCGTGAAGAAAAGAGGCTTTAAACACCAACTACAGATAACAATTATCCCTTCTGAACACTGTGAGCAATATCGAAAGCAGTTTCACTTGCATAAATTAAAACAGATCAAAATTCAGAATGTTCAGAAAAATATTGTCATTTTTATCAAGATATTTTCAATTAATAATCCTAAAATTAAAGTTTGAATTTTACATACATTTTATTATGAATATAAAAGAAAATAACAGAACTTTGAAGAGGAACGAAAATTTTGCAGCATATTTACCATTCGTTCCAATATTCGAACTATGAGTGTTTCACTTTCAGGAAAAAATAAAGTTGGTATTTGAAATTTGTACCAATAAATTAGTTTGTGAAAAATTTCATCAAATTCTGAGAATTGCCTTTTCTTGTAAGTTGTAAAGAAAAATAAAATCTGCAACAAGCTAACGGCTGAAATGACAGTTTGATAGTTCCGATCCACATCACATGAATAAATTCTCAAGTATCTGAGACCCCGAACCGAACATCGGTTTTATGAACTATGGAACATTTGTTATCTGAATGATGTAAATTTACATTAAAATATTTCTATAATTCCTGTAATCATTGTTTGATATCTTCTTCAATTTCTAGGGGATTGTATGAAAAAATCAAATACACTGACGGAAAAAAAAATCCCAACACCAAGAAAAAATTATTGTAGAGTAATGAAATTTGGACAATGCATTTGTGTAGTTAACATGTTTAATTGATTAAATTTTCAAGATCACATTCCGAGTGGAGCTACTAGCGCCACACTTATGCGGAAAGCGCGAAATTTGAATCGATGTCATCTTTCAGATGTATAAACACGCCTACCAAATTTTGTTTATCTAACACAAGTCTTTCTTGGTGTTGGGATTTTTTTTTCCGTCAGTGTATATATGAAAATAATTTCCTTGGAATGGTGTTATTTTTTTTAATAATACATCATCAAAAATTAGGAAACATAATATTTTATATATTTCTTTATATATAAAAATATTAAAAGTTTAATGAAAGTTATAAATATTGAAAAAAAATGAGATTGCATTAAGAATTAAAATGTTTTCGTTTTTTTTTCAAAGGATACTAAACAAAACATCGTAGATTTAACAGATTTGACTGGTGGCTTTGGAAGATGGCAAAAAATTTTAGTATCAATAACTGTTTACATCGCCATGTTTTCTTCGTCTAATCTTCTAAATCAGCCATTTTTTGCACCAAGGATCGATTATTGGTGCGCACGAACACCACAAAGATTTAACAGATTTGACTGGTGGCTTTGGAAGATGGCAAAAAATTTTAGTATCAATATCCGTTTACAGCGCTATGATTTCATCTTTCAATCTACTAAATCAGCCATTTTTTGCACCAAGGATTGATTATTGGTGCGCTCGAACACCGCAGTATAGCCACATGAGTGTAAATGAATGGAAAAATTTCAGTTCACCCATTGAGATAAGAGGAGATGTGCATGTATATAGCAAATGTAAAGTTTATGAACATATTTATAATATAAATTCAAGCGGAAATCTTTCGACTTTTTCCTGTTCATCATGGGAATACGATCATTCTGATTACAAGCGGACCATCATCGAAGACGTATGTATTGCATAAATTTATACATTTAAATTATAGCATTTGATAAATAAATTTTTGTTCTATAGTGGAATTTAGTTTGTGAAAACTCATGGTTGGCATCATTTTCTGGATCATTGTTCTTCCTGGGATATCTTATATCAGCAATTGTGTCAGGGCACCTCTCAGACAGGTATGTATAATAAGCATTATCTATAAGAAAATAATAAAATAAATTTGAATAATTCAACAACTAATATGAAATTATTCTGAAAATGTCAATAAATATTTATTTCTAATTTCTAGATATGGAAGGAGAACAGTTTTCTTATATGGGATTGTTATCCATTTAATATTTGGAATTCTTTGCATGATCTCGCCTTACTATTGGATGTTCGCAGCATGTCGTTTTCTACTGTCCTGGGGCAGAATCGCATTTGCCTCATCGTTCTCAGTTTTAGGTAAGTGTAAAAATTATTATAATTTTCTTCTCTGTTTTCCTCTTCTTATATTATTTAATAATTATATGAAGTTATTAATTAAAGTACATTACTTTTTCTATATTTTCAATATCTTTAACAACTTTCCAAGAAATCCCCAACAATAAGATTACTGTGGGTCAAAAGAACATTTAAGGAAATTAGCAATATTTAAGATATTTAAATTGGCAATTACATATTAGAAGTTTGTTATATATTGTGTATATATATATATATAAATATTCAGTCTAAGTCGGTTATTAGACTATATATATTCAGTTTAAGTCAGTCATATATATATTCAGTCTAAGTCGGTAGTTATAAGGGAAATTCGGATCTAAGGGACAAACACGACCCGTCCCGGCGAAAATCCTATGTTTTGTGTTTATTTTTCATCGGATATAGTTGATTCGGATATAATGGAAATTTCGGATATAAAGGAGATAAGTTTTCATTTTGCTGTACTCTTCCTTGTGATGACCTAATTTTCATCCTGCTTTACGTCGGCCGGCCATCAGTGTAATTTATTTAAAAATAACAAAAATATCATAAAAAGCCAATTTGTTGCTTTTTTCTCTCTCTATTCTCCGACCGCAAAATTTTTGTCATTATTAATAATTTAAAAATGAATGAATGCAAATTAAATTAAAATTGTAGTTCCTCTAAAAAGACAAAATCCGCAGGTGATGCTGTATCCTTAAAATGGCGCCACCTAATAATTTATTATATAAGTTGGTAGAAGTTTTAGAGTTATACTCCAAATTTATGAGATTAAATGACAAGATTACCGCTCAGTTATATGAGCGGGTAATATCTAGTATTAATTATTTCTCTAGTTTTAGAGTTATACTCCAAATTTATGAGATTAAATGACAAGATTACCGCTCAGTTATATCAGCGGGTAATATCTAGTATTAATTATTTCTCTTTTTATGTATATTGCAGATATAAGATCCATAACCGGTAATCGAATAATTACACAACTCAAATAACCGATATTCGGTTAAAACCGAAATAACAGCCTAGTTGAAAACTCTTCAATATTCACTTTGCCCACCCGACGAGGCACCGATTTATTGCCCATTTGGTATTAGGGACATCGCTTGTAAGGTACAAAAAGTATGTCTCCTCGATTCCCTTATATCCGGCTTCAATGTATATGCTTATTTTTCGCCAAACAAATATATTGAAATATTAAATTTAGTAGCTTGATAACTTAAAAGCCTTTCCCTTCGTTAGCTGATTTGAAACTGCCATTTATTTTTTAGTTTTGTAACTTTAAAGAGCAAAACTGATGGTGGGGCAAACGTACACATCTCTGTGGGGCAAAAGACGCGTGTTTTTTGGCCATTTAAAGCTTAAAACATGTATTTTATTAAATGTTCTTTATAGGAGGCTTATTAATAGATGACATTATATTACTTGTATCGCGTTTTATTTACTGGAATTCTCTATATTAATTAGGCCCTACAATTTTACAGATAAGATCGTAATCTCGAATAAAATTCAGATCGATAATAATTAGATGGAAGAAAACGTGATATTCGTTGTGAAACTTTTTAAAATTGATGGAATATTATTAATAACTGCAGCTAAAACATATATTATTCTAAATAACAAATTAAGGAGACAAATTTGTCCAATTTAGGATTTCCCAAATTCATTAAACAAAACAGATTTTTGAGATAGAGGAAGTTGAATTTAACAAAATTTATACCACCAGTCAGAAAGACACCTAAATAGGTTAAATTTCTGTTGTAATTTCTTTAAACCTCAATAAAGAAAATATTTGCCAGGCATACAGAGTGTTATATAAAGATAACATAAATTGTATGGCAGGCCACTATTACTTGAAAAGTTACCATATATCATGTATAGAAAATATATAGAAATTGATCCATATTTTGTTTGCTATTATTCTCTCAGTGATACTAGTGATTCAAGATATAGATGTCCGTTTGCCCCCTTCATTCTGTCTGTTTTCCACTACAGTGTGGGGCAAACGGACAACATTCATTCTTTGTTAAAATCAATTTTACAAAATTTTAGCACTACTCACAGCAGTAAATGTTAGGTTCTTCGATAGCTTAGACATTATCGAATATAATAATATATATTAGAATCTGTTTTAACAAAGCATATTAGAAATATTCAAAAGATTTCACTAGCGTGTCCGTTTGACCCACAGTTACCTTATAGTTTTTAGGTAACATGATATACAGTAATCCTACAATAGGGGTGGACAACCTCCAGCCCGCGGTCCACATTATTTTATTATATTTAATAACAACGCTATGTATACTTACATATCTGTACCTTCTCTTTTTAAATAAATACTATTATTATCAATAGTTTTTGTTTTGGCCCGTGGCTCACCATAAAATTTTCTATACGGCCCCCTACAAAAAAAAGATTGCCCACCCCTGTCCTACAAGTCAATGAACTTCTAGGGTACATGCGATTCATATGGACGACGTGTCGACAATCATATCTGATTCAATGTACAGTTATTCAATGAAATTATCTGCAACCATTTGATAATTGTGTACTTTTTTATGGTTATTATGGAGCAGGGTTTTCACCATTGTTGGTTAGAAGATATCTGTATTTTTGAATTCTTTGGAATTGTCTATGAATGCATTTCTAAATGGATAGAAATCAGACAAATTTTATTTTATTTTTTTACATTTCTTCAACTACGTTTAAAAACGGAAAAAATTTTACCATTAATATTTTAATATAAATATTAATAATGGTTGAATGTCTCAAAAAGTTTAAATGTATATTTTTATTCAATTTTTCATATTACACTTTAATTCTGTATTTCAGTCCTTTAATTTTATAAACTGTTGCTGAAGGAAATTTTTGTTGATTTATTTACTCACTTGTCAGAAGAATATTTGAAGGAATCGTGAGTTAAAACCAGATTTTTTTTGTAATTATATTTATAATTATAAAGTAACAACAATTTCTATATAAGTTTCCAAATATTCAATAACCTTCCGATTTTCATTTAATCGGTAGAAATAATTTATAAATGTAATTTTTATTAAATGTAAAAGTTAAAAAAAAATCTCGACGTTTTTGAACGGAAGTTTTGTTAATATTCTTTACTGATAAGATATTTTTTATTGTTTATTATTATATTTAGTTTATCAAATTATAAAAATTCTTTAAAAAATATTTTTCGTTTTTCGATTTGTAAAAAGTATCGATTAGTAACAAAATAATGATATTATTCAAAAATTTTGAAACTATTTAAAATTGAAAATAAAATATTCTTTAATTTTATTAAAATAGAGAAGTTGTTTTTCATAATTCCTGATTTCTATATCATTCTAATTGATATTTAGAAAAAAAAAAATGAACAAAGCAGCGAAAGAAGTCTAAGAATTGTCGACATTTTAAATTGCTGGCGCACTAAACTACAATCTCTAAAAATTGGTAGCAAATTTCTGTATAATGTATTTAATTGAAACATGCCATGTGTTGGCCAATTTAATTCGTAATAGTTAATTAATTAGAATAGAGCCATTAATCATAAATCAATTATTATTAATGCTGATTTTGTGTGAAAAAATTCTTTCTTGAATTTGTGGTGTTGTTTATAAATTGATGTGTTGAATAATTTCACAAAAATATTGAAAATGATAAATAAAGTAACTGGGGCTATTATGGAATAAAGAGAGTTATATGGAATAGCATGATTTCTCATAAAGGAAGCGGTATTGTGGAACTGTAATAATGCACAGTTTTTACGTTAAGTGGCAACATACTTTGACCTCAGATTCAATTTCCTCTGTGGAAATCATGAGGGTTTAAAAAAGAGAACGTGTTTTCATCAAATGCCAAAAATTTTTGCGCCATCTGAAATCATCGAATCTGCAAAGAGTATAGATACGATCATAATTGTTTTCTGATTTTCTTAAGAGTACTTAGAAAGCATCTTTCATAATATCTCTTTCTATTTTGAGAGATTTGGCTTCCACTGGAAAAGGCTTCGTTCATATATTATCATTTGAATGATGACAATATGGAATATTATTCCATACTTCCACGGTAAGTTCTACTACTATTATTTAAGTTAATAATATTTCTTCCATTAAAATATAGATAGACATATGATTCACTACTTTCTAAATTAGACTAGTTTATAAACTATTCTAAGGCTTTTACAATGTTTTCTAGTAAGTTAAAACTATGCCTAACAGGAAACCTTCATCATCCAAAAGAAAATGATGCAAATATTGAACACAAACAATGTTCAAAGTACATATCTATCTAACATTCTTAGAAACTACCTTGAAGAAAATA
Source organism: Olivierus martensii (assembly GCA_000484575.1). Taxonomy (NCBI): domain Eukaryota; kingdom Metazoa; phylum Arthropoda; class Arachnida; order Scorpiones; family Buthidae; genus Olivierus; species Olivierus martensii. The sequence goes on along the minus strand of AYEL01092248.1, from coordinate 17,989 downwards.
CTGTTTTTCTAATTATTTAAAAAATGGAATAATATTTCATTTTACCTGCACCTTTTGCGCAACATGGAATTTTGCAACTTTAAAACTATGGTTGTTTGACAAAAACTGATTTGTCAGTTTTTGATTATTTAAAAGTTGATATGTGTAAAGATAACGTTTGGCATTGGAAAACATTTTTGCAAAATGTGATGCAGCAAATACATGAAAAGGGCCAAAAAAGGATGAGAAAAACTGGAATATCAGCTTTTGGCAAAGAACCAGAGAAATATATATTTTTAAATTACAGCATAGATATATAAACTATGGAAATAATGTTTTAAACATGTTATATGGGAATGTCAATAGAAGGTAATAGAAGTTATTTAGATTAGATAAGGTAGATTAAGCGGCCATATCGAACGAGGGATACTGGCGGCGGCTATTTATAGAGCCCACACAGGCTAGTTAGCATCCAAGATGGGATCAACCGGATGGTTGAAGGATGGGGTTCAACCAGTCGGGCCAGAACCCCTCCTGAAAAACTGGAGGTGTGTTACTGTGATTTAAAATCGGATCCTCCAGGGTGGTAAGCCACAGCTTTACCACGCGGCCATCCAGCCTTCCAGACGCTATTTAGAATAGATCGAAATATTCTCACTGCTATTAATTTCTTTTTTCTTATTTCTTATTTGTTCATATAAGTTAAATTTATTTGAATTTTTCTTATTTGTTCATATAAGTTAAATTTATTTAATTATATAAGAAATAAATTTTTCTTATGATAAATATAAAATATTTAAAATCGAAAAATACATAAGACACTATTACTTAATCTTCTTAGATTAAACATGTTATTTCATTATATACTTTTGCTTAATTTGCATATACAGGGTATTTTCTAGCAGCCGTTCCACCATTTTTTTCTCGGAAACGCCATGAGATAGAAAGTAGGGAAAATTTTTGATTACCAAAGTACAGTATCTCTGAAGAATCGGATGGGCATGACAAAAATTTTGTGCTCCCATTGGAAGTAGGAGCACAAGGGATCAACTATGAAATTTCCAATGAAAAGCAAACCGATTTTGGCATAATTGGATAGAACTGTGAAAAACAAACAACTTGTTTGGAAAGTTTTTTAATATCACTTACGGATTGTGAGATTCATAAAAAAAGATGCCGCTGCATGTCTCTCCGATTGGGCTATTCAAGCAGTAAAAAGAATAAAAATCAGACAGAAGGCATCTGTGTACATTGCCAAACATTATTGAAGCAGCAAAATACAGTATTATGCAGATTTAAGGCGAATTCTGGCACTCGGTAGTAGCACTCGTACCGCAGGTGTAATAAGTCTTTTGCTATCACAGTTCGGCATGGAACCATACTCAAGAACAAGGGATTCTGGACTTGTTTCAACCCTTTATGAGCGCCATAATATACACAGATGCCCTCTGTCAGATTCTTCCTTTTATTATTGCTTGAATAGCCCAATAAGCGGTATATGTGGCGGCATCTTTGTGAATTCTTACAACCGCTGGGCCTAGGCTTTCCAAGCCAAAAATTTGAAGTGCTTTTCACATGTGGCAGCATCTTTTTTGTGATATCTCACAATCCGTAGATGATATTTAAAAACATCTTTTTTTTTGTGATATCTCACAATCCGTAAGTGATATTAAAATATTTTCAGTACATGTGGCGGCATCTTTTTTTGTGATATCTCACAATCCGTAAGTAATATTAAAAAACTTTCCAACAAAAGTTGTTTGTTTTTCACAGTTCTATCCAATTATGTTAAAATCGGCATTAGCTTTCACAGTTCTATCCAATTATGCCAAAATCGGCATTGGTTTCCATTAAAGATTTCATAGTTGACTCCTGTGCTCCTATTTCCGATGGGCCAGAAAATTTTTTACGAAAACTGTTATGAAAATTTGCATAACTTATAATGCTATTCCTCTATATAGTTAGATAATTTGATCAGTCATAGCTTGTATCATTCAGTAAACAATTGGTTACCTGTTATATTCAAATGCTGAGGAATGGCATGAATTTCGATTTAATGTAATCAGCTGATGGATCTGAAAACAATGAAATACGGAAAAAGTAATTATTTCGTGATGAAGAGACATATCAATAATAAATATGAAATTTTCTCAATGAAAAATAAGAAATATTCGACAGTTCAAAATAATTTTGGATATTGACAAGACTTAAATTACAAATGTTAACTGGTATAAATATGTATTTTACGTACTTTTTAAATGTAGAATTATATCCACTATAGTTATAATTATGATTTTAATCATAATTACAACTATAGTGGATACCTATAGTGGAACACCTTTAGTTACAGAGTGGATAACTATAGTGGAACACCTTTAGTTACAGAGTCTGTTGGAAGAAGAAATCGCGAAACAGTCTACTCATATCAACAAATTGGCTTTAGTGTAGGAAGTCTCATTCTCGCAGGAGTTGCCTGGTTCCTAAAAGATTGGTATTATTTGCAACTATTTTGTACATTGCCTTCTCTTCTTTTGCTAATATTTTGGAGGTAACTGAATTCTTTTAAGCTTGTTTTTTGTTTTATAAGAAAATATTTGAGTTTATTTTTGTGTGTTTCGAAAAGAATCGTTCCAGAATCACCAAGATGGCTATTGACTCATGGAAAATTATATCAGGCAGAAATAGTTATAAGAAAAATAATGAAAATAAACCGAAAAGATACAACAGATTTGAATGAACGAATGAAAGTTTTAACTTCTAAAATAAAACCTGTAAGTATAATTTCTTATTGATAGAAAAGCGTAAAGTAAACGAAAATATTTTTCATACTTTAACTATTGACTGATTGATTAGAGAGAAATGAATAATTGTAATCTAATTAAGCCAATTAAATTATATTTTCATATTAGCTAGATTATTCGGCATTCCTAGAGCATTTCAGTTCAATAAGGTTTGCAGGTATTTTGCTTAATATCTTATTAATAACGTGATGGCACTGAGGTAGAGATTCGCAAACTTATTTTGCCTTCTATTCAGAAATATTTCCCAGCACCTCTAGAATTACAACTTTTTTAAGTAAATAAACACAAAAATACAGTGAAAATTTTGCATTCTTTTATGTATCTGTTTTTCTAGCTACATCCTACCATATAGTAAAGAAAAATGTTGTTGTAAATAAGACTTGTTGAAATTCGAAATTATAAAATTATTTATTAAATTTAACCATAGTATCATTCCTCATTATAAACAGAAAGTTATGATAACAAAGGATAATGTTAAAAATTAACAATCGATCAAATGGTCAAATGGCTTGGGAAAGTATGAGGAACAGAGAGAAGACAGACAAATCATTAATTTAAATCATTCTATGTATTGCATATAGAGAAATCATAATGAATAATACTTTTTTTAGTAATGAAAGATATATTTACCAGTTATTAGAGATATATGAGCCGTTCAGAAGCCAAATCGATTAACTCCACTTTTTGAAATTTTTAAAATATTAGTGTCACAGTACTTGGTTGACTCTTAACTATTTATAATAAAAATAATTTTCCATAATAGTTAGGCTTAACACCACTATATGACAAAATTATTTTTGGCCTCTGAATAATAATTGATTTCTTTCAGAAGCCAATTCGATTAACTCCATACTGTATTGTCAATCGTGGCAATAATGCAATTCAAACGTTTATAAGTGCCGTTATTTGTCTACATATTTTAAGTTTACCCCTCAAAATTAGGATTATAGTTTTACATTTTTTAAAATCACTAAATTAAAAAGGTTAATTGAGAGATGTGTAGAAAAAATGTGTTATTGCCTACATGAAAGTCTTGAATAACCGGTTTTTATTCAATAAATTATTTGATTTTAGTCAAGATCTGTCTTAAGTCATCTCTGATACGACAACAAAAATTTAGTTATGTAATTTTTAATACAATCAGAGGTAGCGCTACCGCGCTACCTCTAATATACTTGACACCTTCATTTAACATTACGGGGTACTGACAGTAGTGTTTCTCAGGATCTACTGGGCCGATTTACTTGAACTTTTTTTTTAAATGACTGTTGGGGTGAGTATAAGATGTGCAAAAAATTTGGTTTCACAAAACCACAGAGGGGCTTCGCAAATGGCTAAAAACCGCGAAATTTTCATAACGGCGCATTCGGGACTTAATAAGTTGGCCAATATTGCTCGGATTTCGACGCTGATGATACCGTTCGATTCGACTTAATGAGGGGAACAATCTGATCTACAATACGTTGAACTAAATTATACTGTAAGTGTACCGTTACATAAACATATATTTGGTGATTTGTGGACTTCTTATTTATCCGATTTCGACGTCAATGGTAGCAATCGATTCTACTAATGAGCGGAACAATTTGCTGTATAACTCGTTGCGATATGTCGTAATGTAAGCGTACTGTAAAGAAAAATATATGTCGAATTTTCGCATGTTAGACAACCTATACAAGCTTCAATTTTTGCGCAAAATTGCTGAAATTTTTTGACATTGTACTGCGACTGAAAATCTCGATGGACCTTCTTTTCGTTTTCAAAAATAATGTTTAGAACGGATTTTATTTAATGTTAAATTCGACAAAATTTTTCGAAACATCGAGGTTTCTACAATTTTCTTCACACTTTGCACAAGAGGATTATAAAAAGAATAAAATCTTAAAGTAGTAATGGTTGCTCTTAAGCGTTCGCGCAAAAATCGCATTAACAGTTTTCATAATAACTAGTATATTAATACTTTGAATACTGGGAGGAGTTGTAATGGCGTAGTGGTTATCATAAGCGACTACAGACTAAATAAATTGTGGTTCGAGAACCGAGAGTGCTAATTTTCATTTTATTTTTCTATACTAGCACATAAATTATTTAATATTTATTATCAGAGTTAGCGCTACCGCGCTACCTTTAATATTATTATTTATATTATATTTATATTATTTACCGCGCTACCTTTAATATTATTATTTATATTATATTTATATTATTTTTCGTTTTTAAGTAATCTAGCAGAAAATTTATCAGATGAACTGAGAAAACCTGGAATCAAGGAATTTCAGCCACGTGAACACGAATTTGCTACAACTGGCGAATTAGCTTATACTGTACGTACAATAATCTGAGATATTGTAAAGTTTATTCAATAAGAAATTTTGGCCTAACAAAAAGTAATGGACTAGTTAATTGGAAAATGCCCTTAAGGGGCAGAAAAAAAGTGAATATATTTGAGGTATCAAACCTCGAAAAGAAGCGGACAAGCCTCAGAACAGTGTGGTAGATTTTCTCAGAAACTGAGCAACTGAGCAAGTAAAACGTTATAGCAAGTAAACGTTAAGCAGCAAGGGGTTTAGCTTTGTAAGCGATGCTGGAATATACTTTTTTTGGTGAAGAGATTTTTTCCAAGTTCAGAGGTTAATGTATACTTCAGCTTTAAAAATTGATTTTAAGTCTTGTACGTTTCGTATTGATGCTTGTCAGCGCCATGTACTATAATACAGAGAGGCGGCCGCATCAGGCGGTATAGTAACGGGGCAGCATAAGCAGCGAACTCAAAATACAATTTGATATTTAAGGGCGGCATTTCGAAGACTTGCATTATACTGAGAAAATCTACCTCACGGTTCTGAGCTTGTCACTTCTTTTCGAGGTTTGATACCTCAAGTATATTCACTTTTTTTTCTGCCCCTTCAGGGGAATTTTCCAATTAACTAGTGGTATATATTTGATAGCAACAGCAAATTGCATAGTATTGTCTCGTCATAAAAAAATTAAAATAATTTATCATTTACTGCTATCTGATTCGCTCACTTGCCAAATTGATTAAGTTAATAAAGTACAGAAAAGTGATAAAAATAATATACAGTGTTTTTTAAGATTCATTTTAAAATATAAATTCAAATAAACATTGTAGTATTCATATTCAAATAAGCATGTAGCTTTTATCTAATGACATATCACATGCATATGATAATATATCTTTGGAGTAAGTTTTTGTTGTTATTACAATTTTTATGTGACATGCAATTATTCGATTTTTGAAAGTGAAAAAAATTCATATCTTCGAATTCAGTCTTCATATTATAAAAAGTATTTTGTTTTTGTTGTTATTATTGTAGTAAGAGACAATTATTTTTTACACAATTTAAAAAAAAATGATCGGACTGGGCTGCCGTCCAGTTCAATCACCCTCAGAGCCATCCTTGATCAAAACTAACGACTTGAGGGAGCGCGACAAAAATTTTCGTTCGGGGCAATAAAAGCTCTAGAACTAATATTGCATTAGAGTCTCAGTATAGTCCTCCTTATTTTTATATTTAATCATCTTATAAATTTATTATATTAAACAAAGTAAATTTATCTTGTGAAAGCATTTTTTTGCATATTTTACGCCCCCTTTCCAATCAGAGAGATTACTAAGGGGCGGGGAAAGGTTCCAATCACGGGCTACACCCAAACCCGTGGAGGGGGACTTGTGAAGGACGGGGATCACCGGGCCGGGCCCAGTATCCCGAAAAAATCCGAGACCAGACCCGGGACGCGAACCCGGTCCTCCTGCGTGGCACGCTAACGCGTTACCACTCATTCATCCGGCCGCCCTTATGATAGCATTATTCTGTTAATATCCACATATGTGAATATTAATAAAATTGATAAATAAATTTGTCTTACAAAATTTTATTGCCCATTTTGATTTACACGAAATGAATCATAGAACCAGCATTAAATATCTTGGGAAAGCGTAGCATACCGCTATGGGGAACCCACAAGCAGAACTGCCCATTGTCTAGCAATCAAACTGTTATTTAACATTTGAAAAATATACTTAATATTTCATTTTTTCAAATATTTTGAAGATTGAATTCTATGATTTTTTTTTTCCATTTGCCAAATCGATTAAGCTCCCAGTCACTCAAAATCTGTAACTAAATTAACGATTACTCCAAGGATATACTATATTATGCAATTTGATATGTCATTACATAAATTACATCTGTAATAATACATACCACAATGTTTATTTGAATTTATATTTAAAGGGAATTTTAAAAAACAGTTTATATTATTTTATCATTTTTCTCCATTTTTTGTTTTGTGGAGTAAATCAATTTGGCAAGTGAGCGGCTCATATGCTGATCCAGAATTGAGGCATAGCGCAGCTAGCTCCGGTCGTTTTTCGAATTATATACCACAGTTGTTTAAATAATTAGTAATATTAATATTTGAATTATATTGCATCTTTTTTATTTTTCTGGACAAGCCACAAGTTATAGAATGTTTGTCTAATAAATTTCCGGAATGTAGAATTAAAAATTCCTTTGGCAACCTATATTATTTTCAGCTCTTTCATAAACCTATTGGAAATATAATTTGAACTGATTTTCAGTAAATATCAAAAATCCTTTCTTATTGTTTTTTGTCCTCTATGTCATGAAATGTTTCGTTCTTTCTGTATTAATTTGAATTTTAAAAAAAAGGAAGTAATCTTCTGGGAATAAACCAGGAGAATACCGAGAACGTCATGATAGTTCGTGATGTGTTTTGGTATCCAGACTTCCTCTTAGACTTAAAAGATTCGTTCGTCGAAGCACACTGATACGGACCCACCAATAGTTAACTATATACAGGTTTATTTACAAGCCAAATAAACGCATTGTGAAATACAAAACTAAAAAATTCTTCGAATTTTGGAGAGAGTGGGTGATACGACGTGAAACATTCGAAACAAACAAAATAAACTTTCCACGTGAATGTGACCGCGAGTGCTTACAGAAGTAATGTCCTGAAGGCCGACTCAGAAATTCCTAGCAGTCCACCGCTGCCCGTTACGCTTCCGCCAAACCTTTAGGAAATCAAACTGCACAGAGAATCACGACAAAAGTTCTCTACTGTTGAGACTCCTGGACAAACTAAAAACTAGGAACCCGCCAAGTCCGGCCCGTTCCAGCTGCTTTCGTGAGATTTCCATTTTCTTTCTCCTAGCTCCACTCATTTAAATGCCACTCTTTATTTCCGTGTCTGACTAACTTTCTTCCCACGGTCTAAATGTTTATATGTTTGTGTTCCTCTTCCAATAAAATTACATTACTAAACTGTAAAGGAGGGAAAACAAAGCGACCAGGAAGCAAAATCCATTGCCAATAATTTAAGTTACAATGTTAATCCCTATTTAAACTGGTCTAAATATTTCACAGTTATTAGTTAATATAGTTTATGTCTTCAAGTTTTCTATCTATGACGTTCAGGTGATTATATCATATGATAGGCATAATTCAGGGATTCGTTGTTTCGCCAATAATCTCCCTAAACTTTAATAGCGTTTCAAGACCTCTATTTTTCATGGAGAAGAAATCAGCTTCTGTATTATCGAAACTAGGATTATATTCGACGAACTAATTTAGAGGAACGATGCAAGATGTCTATGTACGATTCATGATTTACCTTAACCATTGCGGAACAAATTCGTAGTAAATGATATGTTGATCTCCGAAGAAAGTGAACAAAATCATTATGGTTTATCACTTCTCAAAATGAAATTATTCTTATTAGGGGTGATTTTAAGGCACCCAGTTCTGTAATGTCACGTCTAATTTGCGAGTTACAAATTGCGAATGTTTGAAATACAAAACACTGGTTTTGTATTTCACACATAATTGGTTTATATTTGTCACAAAGAGTAAATTTAATTATATGCAATCATAAAGACAGAAAAAAAAACTATTTATATTGGAAATCACTGATATAATTCAAACATCCTGTAGAATTTTGCATCGCCATATTGAAAATTATCTGAGAGTCACGCAGAAAGTTAAACATAGTGAAGAAGGCGACATCTGCAATACGATCAGCTTTCTCGGAAGATTACTGATGTAATTGTCAATAATCTTCTACAGTACACAGTTGTAGAGCGTAAAAAGTTATAATTCGTTAATAGATTGTATTGCAATATACTTTGTGTTAATCACCTTGGATACCACATCACTGAGAATCCACAATACTAAATGCTATTATAAAATTGCAAATAAAGGTATTTTTCTTTTATATTTCAAAGTTGTGATTATTCAGTGATAAGAGATCATATATTCTATGAGGACTTTCCAAACAGAATTTGATTCATTTTATTGTATGTTTGAAATTAAAAATTATGCACGTATTATTAGTCAGAAAACATAGAGGAGAAAATATATATTGTAATATTTTTTATATTATTTAAATTTTCAGGATGGTAAGCAAAACTACTCATTCAAGGATTTATTTCGTAATAAAGATTGGACTAAACTCACACTTCTTTTGTTCATCCTTTGGTAAGTTTGAATATAATTAGTATAAGTCTAAAACCGTGGTTCTCAACTTTTAAACATAATAATTTAGATTTAACAAAGAATTTTTATTAACAGAGTATCATATTTATTCTTATTTATTACATTCAGATTACATGACATACTCTTACACGGGATAATTAAATGGCGGAATTTAGTAAGTTATAGCGCCACCTGCGAATTTGGTTATATTTTTAGAGAAACTATAATTTTAATTTAATTTTTATTCCTTAATTTTTTAATAATGAGAAACGACTACAATTTTTGGCCGTCTCATAAATTCGAGGATTAGATTTTTCTACCGGTGTAAAGTTGGCCCCCACTTTTGAATTTTTAAGTTTTTTCTTTTGTACTAGTTTGCAATTCGTTAGCACCTTTTGCACTTTTAATATTTTCGTTTGCACCCCCACCGTTTGCTCCCAGAGCCAAACGAAAACAGGGGCGTTTGCAATTCGTTAGCACCTTTTGCACTTTTAATATTTTCGTTTGCACTCCCACCGTTTGCTCCCAGAGCCAAACGAAAACAGGGGCCAGCCTCCAGTTTCGAATATTCCAATTTTTTTGTTGCAGTTTTTAATATTTCGGTTCTAGCCCCCACCGTTTGCCCCCAGAGCCAAAATAACTTCGATGAAACTAACCTGATATTTGCTTCTTTATTGATTTCATTAATCATAAATCACTTCATAATTTATTCTGCATAGAAATCATAATTTACTATCAATTTATAAACAAAGTAGTTATTTCTAAATACAAAAAGTATTATAAGTTATAAACAAAATAGCTATTTCTAAATACAAAAAGTATTATAAGATATCAGTCTGTACTTATTTAACCACATTATTTAAAAGAACTTATAATGAAAATAAAATAACATCGAATTCTATTAATTCTTAATTACGTAAAGTACTCAGTAATTTGACTATTTTCTTTTGCAAATCCCTAAACAAACATACTCTTAAAATATGAATTTTTATGATAAAATATGAATACTACACAAAATTTTTTATTTTGTAATAAAACTTATTACATAAAAAGCATAATATCTAATCCTTTTCCACAGGAGCCCAAATTAAATAAACCATTATTTATTAATACATGCAAATGGAAATTTTAAAATTTTCATTGCATCTTATATAATTAAGCACTATTGCAATACTTTTGTATAAATAATATGGATATATATTTGTTTTAATTTTATTATTTTTTGTTCTACTGTGAAATTATTTCTATAAGTTAAAAATAAATATTATATTATATTTTTAACTTATAGTTCGAGTTATTTTTATGTGAATAACTCGAGATCAAATAAATATATTTATCGAATTTATTTTGGCTCTAGGGGGCAAAAGGTGGGGGCTAGAACCGAAATATTAAAAGTGCAAAAAGTGTTAACAATTTTGTTAAAAGAGTGAAAAGAAAAAATTCGAAAATTCGAAACTTGGGGGCTGGGCCCCGATTTTGTTTTGGCTCTGGAGGCAAACGGTGGGGGTGCAAACGAAAATATTAAAAATGTAAAAGGTGCTTACGATTTGCTAACGAGTGCAAAAGAAAAAATTCGAAAATTCGAAACTGGGGGTCAGTGTGAAGTTAGCCCTCCAAATTTGTTTTGGCTCTAGGGGCCAGACGGTGGGTTGCAAAGGAAATTATTAAAAGTGAAAAAGGTGCTAACGAGGTGCAAACGAGTGCAAAAGAAAAAATAAAAAAATTGAAAAGTGGGGGGCCAACTTCATACCGTTGATTTATCTAACGATACTCTATTTATAGGAAATTTCATAGTAGTTCGATTGCAAAAGGGATATCCAGCAACCACGTTTCACTATTAATGTATACTAGAAATTAACCGCTCATATAAATGAATGGAAATATAATCATGTAATTTATCTAATAATGCTGCATACAACTACAAAAACACCTCCGAACTTGTGTAGGGAATCCAGTAGGGAATCGTAAAATGTCATCCGGGATTATTATGTTACAGCGCCATCTGCGAATTCTGTCTTTTTAGATGAACTACAATTTGGATTTTATTTCCATTCTTTAATTTTTAAATTATTAATAACAACAAATAATTTGGACTGTCATTTAATTTTTAAATTATTAATAACAACAAATAATTTGGACTGTCGCAGCCATCCATAAATTACATCTTTCTAAAGATACCCTATTTATAGAAATCGGTATAGTACTTCAACCGGAAAAGGAAAATCCAGTCAGCCAGCAAGCCAGCCAGGTTTGACTATTAATAATATAATGATTCATACAATTACATAAGTAAAATTCTTATACATACATACAATTCATTCTTAATTTTTCGCGGCACACCGTCAAAAGTTTGGCAGCACAGTGATTGAGAACCGCCGGTCTGAAAAAATTTATTTTTTCAATGAAATAATATGATAAAATGTGATAATACGGTGTACTGTATTAAATTACAGACATAACTAATAGTATAAGTACAAAATAATGAAATATGTAAAATTATTACATGAAAAAAACTACAGTATTTTGATTAAAAGATTTGAAATATAACTATATTAATAATTGCCACTGCAACAGTTATATAATTTAAAATTTCCAACTCATTGTGTGATTCGGCTATGTTATTCACGATAACCTAACTTAATCCGTTCATAACTGAAATGTATAAATATTTTGTTGCATTCTTAATAATGCACATATAAAGTTTGGTATTCAAAAGATCCAAATCTGAACGAAGAAGAATCGAGCAATATCAAGCAGTTACCTTTATCATATAAAGTCTGCAGATATCTATAAAGACACATCTGTCCTGCATTGCATGGACAGATGATCTCTTTACCCTGCATTGCCAGTTTTTCAGATGGGATCTGTTCCCAACCGTTATATTCTGTCCTTGAAGCTTACGATTGAATCCAATATGAGTGTTGGCCAGCCTGTGTGGTGTTTAGATAAGTCAGCTACGAATAAAAATATCTGTTTTCATCTAGAAGCTTTCAATCATAGGTGATTCCTTCTCACAATGTAATTAGAATGTCGGTTTAGTGTGCAATCATTGATTAAAAATTGTATTGAGTAGTATAATAATAATGCTAATTATAGCGGATCGGGGGAAGTCGCCATACTTTTTCTTTTTGACCCTAAAACTCATATTAAATTTTAATATTTTCATTTCATATTTTTGTACTTAAACTTACCAGTGCTTTGCATATATGACTTCATCAAAATCTTTGATATAACAATCGGGAAATTTTTTATAATTTTAAAAAGCGACCACCGAGATCTACACTCTTTCCCTACACGACGCTCTTCCGATCTTTGTTATTCTTATCTAATCGATTGTTAAAAATAAAAAGAATGAAAAATGTTTAATCTGGCGAAAATGATCTCGGAGAGAAATTTTGTATTTTTTATTTTTTCCTTCGTATCGGATTATCTTTTATCTGTAAAAATTGCTTGATATATAATATTCGATAGCTTAGTTGAAGATTAGTGCTCCTTTTCCATCTATCAGGTTTATTCGAAAATTAATACGAAATATTTTCGATATTAAGAGAAAATGTCTGTTTTCAATACACTTAAAGCAGTGCATCAGCGACAAAATAAATTTTACAGTGAAAATTAATAAAACCAAATAATTATTTATTTAATTAACGTATTTTAAAGCTTTCTCGATTATTATTTGTACGTAATTCTAAATATCCATTAAATATAGATTAAAATAAAATTTGTAAATAAAGATACATCGCAAAAAGTAATGTTTCATGATTACACTATATGTCGAAGATTAATATTGTTTATACGAACGTCTTCAGTGATGAATGAGATCCTATTTTACCATAATTTCATTGAAAAATTAAAAATACAACGAAAAGTTTACAAATTTCCTTTTAAATTTTAGAAGAAATTAATTATAAGCGTTGCCTTCAATTATATTAAAAATACTGTATTGATACCATATTTAAGATTTTATTACGAAGTGGTAGATTTTAATTAATAATTCCAGTTTTTCTTACTACTGACTTATTAACTTGTTTGTCTAAATTGTTAATATCTAAATCCTAAGCGGCTAATTAATATTCGAAATTATTTTCAGTATAAATAAAATTTTATAATATACCATTTAATTTTATAATAAAGTATTAAAAAAAGATTTTTTGCTGAAATTCAAATTAAATTTAATTTCTTTGTGCCTTAGGAAAAAGTCAATAAATGACTAGATAAATTTTTAAATAACCTTTACATTGATTAATATAAGTTACAAACAATTAACATAATGTTTTAATTATTTTTATAACATTATACTATACAGTATTATAATTTTTTACATTATAAATATATTAAATTCTCAAAAATTCTATGTCACAAAATTATTTATAAAGTAAAATTTAAGTATAGGTTTATTAAAATTTTAGCAAATTAAGTTTATTTTTGCTAGATTTTTCAGTTGTTAGTTATAAATTAATTTATTTTTATGGTGTTATCATGTTATTCAAAAATAATTTAAATTGCATTTTTTTATGTTTAGCTTCAAATTTCTTGTTTGTTTTTGATTTAAAATATTCGTATAGTATTCGTTAAATGTAAAAAATTTTTGACATTTAATTAATCGAAATTATATTTATAAATTTAAAAAATTTTTATAAATCATTTGGTAAACATGTTTTTTTCTACCTTTTATAGCTACTTCTTTCTTTAAAGCATAAAATATTCAATTCATTCAATAACTGTGATAAAATAAAGAACAGGTTGATAAGAAGGTGCTAGTAAAATATTGTTTAAATAAATATTAATGTTTCATGAAATGAAACAATTTCTTTTTTTCATAATTATTGGTAGTTTGCATTCATTAAAATTAAACACCATTTATAATATTATATTATTTCTTTCAACACGTATTGCAAACATTGTAAATTTTATAATAGCGAGAAAAATTATTAATATCTATTTTTTATTCATGATATTTTTTTAAGTTAACTTCTGTCAATAAACCATTAAGTTTTCCCAGCAAATTCTTTGAATATAAAATATGCAACAGCGATTTTGCTCTCATATTTGTCTCCATGACTACAACCTATATAAGTGATTTCCTAATACAGTACTGTTTTACAATTAACTGTTTACTTCCTGATCGAATGTATTGCAGAAAAGAGAAAAGCAGAAATGGTACTGGCTTCCCATTTAAATTGAATAAACATTTTGGTAGGGTACGTGACGTATGTTCGATTAGCACACGCACAACATACTCCATGAGGTATTTCCTGTTGCTAAGCTAAGGCTAAGTGTTTCTTTAATGAGTTTAGTAAAGCCACAAGGCATTGTTTATCATAACATTGAGTTAATTTTGAAAATTACTGCTATTGGGATTTAAGAGATTCAGTGTTATATTTCCTTGGGATTTGCTTATAATTTAAAACTATATACTGTATATTGATTTAAATTATTCATTTTAATATTTTATTATTTCAATTTTTAATGAGATCAGACAAGTAAACACTTCATAACGAAACATAACCAACTTCTCTGCAATTTTAAATTAATTAGAAATTTGAAGATACAAGTTTATCTTAATAATTATAAATGTTAAATTATAATTTTATTCGTTCATATAACGGAAAAAATGATGAGCATTTCACATATTTAATAAAAAGAAAGAAAGGTAAAAATAAAGTGGAATTTTCATTCATCAAATATCTTATACTAAGCATACCATTTTTGTACTAAGTGACATGTTCTACAGCCAGTATTACTGTAAAATATTTCCAGTTATTTTTAAATATATCTTGTATATCTACATGTTATGTACTTCAACTAAAATAATGCCTAGAGAACATTCTATGATATTGTCAGCTATATTTTATTCTTGACAGAAATATTAACTTTTTCATATTCAATATGCGCATTGAAGAAATATTCTGCTATTGAAACCCAATTTTTATCTTTTTATTCGATTTGATTTTTTTAATAATATATTTAATAAAAAATATTTTACAAGTGTCAAATCTTATAATTTTAACTCGGAAACGAAACGAAAAAAGTTATATCTGAAAATAAACTAGTGTACCGTAGGTTTACTATACGGTTCTGTCTTTGCTAAAATTTTTAATAAAAACTTCAGTTGAAATTGTTGCAATACCATAAATTAAATTTTATGAAAAAAATAAATTAAATTAAAATTTATATAATGTTTAAAACATTCATAATTTTATTTTAAATATAAGAAAGCATGTGCTATTTTTTCGTTATATTTCTTCTAGTATAAATTTAATATCAAATAAAATATTCGTTTGTAAATTCACTGAATTGTAAAAGTCAAATTTTAAGTGTCGCATACTTACTTCGAAATTCTCTACACGGAAAAATTTTCTTCGTTACATTGATTCCAATAAAGTAACATTTGCAATTTTATTTAAAAGAAATATCAGAATGGCTTAAAGTTTCGAAATGTTTTATAAAATATTCAT
Organism: Olivierus martensii; assembly: GCA_000484575.1. Classification (NCBI taxonomy): domain Eukaryota; kingdom Metazoa; phylum Arthropoda; class Arachnida; order Scorpiones; family Buthidae; genus Olivierus; species Olivierus martensii. The sequence goes on along the minus strand of AYEL01092248.1, from coordinate 2,233 downwards.
TTTATGCTGTTTTAGAATTTTAAAATATAATAGACAAAAAAATAAGTTAGACAAGTCAAATTTATATTTTTCTTATTGACATAACATTATCTTTTATTATTAGCGATAAAAATTTAATTTTTTAAAGAAATACTTTAAAAATGTAAAAAAAAAAATATAAGGGTGAATTTTCTTATCTAACTGAATATAAATAGCATAATTTGGCACGTATTTTCTAATAAAATATCGGAAAGAAAATAATAATAATCTAAACTTAACTGCAAATACTTTTTGACATAAAAATATTTTCCAATAAAATTTTTTTCTAAATCGTATAATTCTATATTTCATTTATTTAGAATTAATTCGTAAACTTATTTTTTTTACAAATAGCATGTATATATTCGAGAAAAATATAAAAATGCTTAAATATTAATAAAATATCTAAAATTGATTTAAAGTACGGTACCACTTACTTTTATTTATTTATGATCATTTTACAAAGCAAAGTGCCACCGTGGAGACACAACGACTCTCTCCTAAAATATAAAAATTCCCATGATAAATGTAACATGCTATAAAGCAATAAAACTCACAAAAATTAGAATATGAAATTTTCTTATAATTTACATTTAAAATCTGCCACATGCAAATATAAAAACGATTCTACATTGGACACATTTACGCCTACATACCAAGATATTGAAGTCGTAAAAGAAAAAAAATTAAGCATGGAAAATATGAAAAAGCGTAAATAATTAATGTATTATTATGCTTATAAATAATAATTAATAGATCTTAAACTTTATTATTATTTTTTAGTTTTATTATTCAAGACAAATTTTTATGAAATTTATTTATAACATTTGAAAAAAAGGAGAATAATTCTTTTGTGCGTCATATAATTAATTATTTTCAAAATATCTCTTTGAAAGAATTTAAATTTCGATAATTTTTCACGAAGTTATTTCAAACAAAACACTTTCACAGAAAAAACATACAAATTTAATAAATAAAAATGTATTTATTTATGAAGATCGTCTCTTTAGACTGTAATGTTACTTCTGCATGATTTTAATACACAAATCTCAGAGGATTTATGTATTCTTTTTCTTTTTTACTGTTCATTACTTCTATTGAAAATTTACGAAGAAAAGAATTTAATATTACGCTTTGAACATTTGTAAAAGAATATCGTCCTTCCGTATTTTAGTGTTCTTATGAATTATGAAAATTCAGATAAACTACTGTACCAACGAATGATTGTGAATATCTTAAAACCTTTCGAACCGTAAAACTCCTTTTATCTCAAAGAAATATTCAATTGAATTAAATTAAATAAATAAATTTAATCTAAATAAATATCTAAAATTTAATATAATAGATTGAATTGTACTGTAATTATATTTATTTTATAATTATTAAAATTCATTTAAATATAAAATAAAGGTATTAGAAGAAATAAAAACATTGATAATGTATTACAAAATTTTCTTAAATGCATAAAACTCCTTAGGAGACAATAATTTAAGTGGAACTAATGAGTTTAGCTATCATTAACTAGTTAGTTTGCTTTTCTGTAACAAAAATTTTGACATCAAAATCTTTATTGACTTATGGAGAAGATGAGGAAAATCAATAACAAAATTATATGATGGAAACGAGATAATTAATTGAAATGAAAGCTTTATAATAAAATCATGCATTAACTTAATCTATTATAATGTTATTGAAAAATTATTAGCTATATCCTTTGTTAAAATTCTAGGTAAATGATCTTAATATAGGTAAAATTAATTAATTTTACATGATATTTCAAGTAGAAACTACTCTACCCGCATTCCAAATGTATAATTTCTCCATAAAGATAAAGAAAGTAACTCTTCCTCTTTGAATTGTTTTTATTTATTTGTTGTTTAAAAATTCTTTACATTAAATGATCAATTTTACTAAATTTAATTTATTTATTATCAATCTAAAATTTTAATATATGAAAAGTAATCTAATAAAATTATATAATTTTTAAGAAATAAAATATTCATATTTCAATTATAGAAATTGAAATACAGTAACTATGTTTATTTCTGGAAATAAATTTTTGCATTTGTTTTTTTCCCATTATTTATTTCTATTTTATTTATCATATAAAATATCTGAATAATTTATATGATTTCGATAATATTAAAAACAAAATAAATTTCTGATTAAAAAAAAAAAAACTGTTAATGAAGGCATGTTATATATTTTTTTTTTT
>AYEL01092244.1:0-44758 GCA_000484575.1 Olivierus martensii | reverse complement strand
GCAGGCTTGCATTCAAAATTCTGGAGGTTACACCGGCTATTAATGCAACAGCATTTCACATTTGAAATGCATTTTCTTGAGCTTAAATTAACCTGTGATGTTGAAAATTTAATCAATTAAACATGTTAACTACACAAATGCATTGTCCAAATTTCATTATTCTACAATAATTTTTTCTTGGTGTTGGGATTTTTTTTTCCGTCAGTGTATAATATTTTAAATTAATTTAGAATTTAAATTTCCAGATCAACTGTAAATTATCAGAAATCTTTAATAAGCATAAGTACATATACAGTTTATGATAAATTTTATATTTTATCATTTTTTTTAATGCATATAAGTATATTATATAATTAAAATTTTAATTTCCTGTTCTATTTTTGTTTCCATAGCTAAAGCAGTAAATATTATAAATCTAAAATCAATTATTTAAATGCTTTCTTTGCTGGCTGTTTAAATGATTATCATGTTTATCTTCTGTGGATTTGCTGTAAAATTTAGTAATTTATTTATATAATTTCTTTGTATTTTAATTGCATTTTTAGTTTTTATTAGTTCCTCTTCGCCAATTTTTTTTAGCGGATTTGAAACAATATCCATTGACTTTTCAGTTGACAACAGTTATTGGAAAGTTTGTCACTTGGGATAAAAAAAAGAACTACATTTATTATTTAGCACATCACATACAGCTTATGAAGTATTGATTAATAACACTCATATTAAATGTTTCAACTAAATTCTTTTATTTATTTTATTAATTAATAGATTTATTGCTAAATCTTTATTTTGAAATCAGTCTGTATGTGATTTTCTCTGTTTTTGGATATTTATACTATGGTTTCTTATTTACACTAAATTTAAAAATAATAATTATTGTTTTTATAAATTTATTAAACATGCCTATCTAAATATTATAAATTACTATAATTTATTGCAAATTTATAATGCAATAAAATTTAATACATTTTAATATAAATAATAATAGTTAGTACTTGTTTATATGAAAATATTCTCGAAATTATTTAATTAATTAATTTTCTTGTTTATTATTGACCTTTAAAAGATATTCAGTAGATTCATTTACTAAACTTTTGATAACTTATAACTGAAATCATTAACATATAGATTATATTTCCTTTAGTTTTCCATATTCCTCGTAAATTATATTTTAACATACGTAGGAAATTTAATACGCTAATCTGACTAATAATTAAAGGCAAGCAACCGATATAATTAAAATAGTTTATATTATACTAATTATAATATTAATACGAAAATGGGATCATATATCAACCAATCTATATGGACAATTTAGTATTCATTTTGTTCATTATTCTTTTTTTTTTTAATTTTAGAGTAAAAAAATTCATAAAATCATGCATAATAGCAAGTTATATCTGTTCGTAATGCTGTAAGAATCATATCAGATGTAGAACAGAAAGAAGCACCGCAGAAATTAATTATTTTATATTCAGATATATTATTTTTTTAGTTTGATTGGATCCTATTAATTCCAATAACTAGCAAAAAATTAATAATAATCGTTATAAATATTTTAAAATTAAATAAATGTTAAATTAATTAAAATAAATAAATATAACAAATCGTTTGAAATCTGTAGATATTCTCAATAGATGGCGCTACACATGTATATATAGCAAATACGTTTAAAACCAAGTAAGGCTTTGAATTCAGCTTACCTGAAAACTGAAATCAGAAACAGAAACAGAAAAAATTCAGTTTCAAACCGATTTTGGCTGAGCTCCTCAGTAACAGAACAATTTTTTGTCGCCATCTATTGGCAACTTATACAATCAATATGTAGGTAATCGAGAAAAATCTGTACTGACTAAGATAACTTATCACTAAACCCAAATTAAAATGTTTCAGTGTTATACCCTTCTGTTAATCTTTTATTTATCTAGATACGGATATTAATGAACTTTAATAAATACTTCTATATCTATATTTTGCTCGATTGGAAACATTGTTCTGCCATATTTCAAAACTTCAACAAGAATGAAAGTCATGAGCTACTTTCTGAAATGCACTTTCTCATTAGGTGAACTATAATTGAAACTTAAAATATTTTTTAATGTTATTTTTCAATTGAAATTTGCACCAGTTTTCTTTTTTCAGCCGAAATTGATCAGATCTCAGAATAATTTATGGCCAGCAAATTTAATTTTCGTCTCTATTGATAATTTTCTTTCATCGATAACTTTATTGATATTTTATCAGAATTTCGATAAAAATTTATTAATAAGAAACTAAAGAACAGTGAAATTCTAACAATATTACAAATCTTTTTTTTACTAAACTATTCTTTCTTTATTAATCTTCTTTTCAATCTGCAAATCCTTCGTTACTTATTCCTCTCTGAAAGAAAGTAATGGTTATGTTTGAATAAATAATTTTTTTTTTTAATTTATTAAACATTTTTAATACCATTTGTATAATTTGAGTAGTTTTCTTCTCCAGTTTCTTCTTCGCTCTATAAGATTTAAATATTTTTTACTGTTTATACTCACAAATGAAAGTGTACAAAGAATTACACTCGACTCACCTCATGCGAAATGCGTAAGCTACTACTAAAGTGATTAATAATGCTCCACCGAGAACCGAACCAGTTATAATTAATTTGTTACACATATCTATAAATATACATTATATATAAATACATAAAAACAGAACTGTAAACACGTTTAAAACAAAAATAAATACTTTTAAAATTTATGTCTTCTTCGTCGCATAAAACTCCAGTAAAACCGGCATCGCATCTAAGAAAGTATAATTAGTCGCCATATTATTAATGATATCCACAAAGAAAAAAAGATAATAAAATGATCTCTGCACTCTATTTTTAGAGTTATAAAAGTTATACCTGCATTTAAATCCTTCTGGCATCTTTATGCACTCTCCGTGTTCACACGGATTAGGATCACACACAGCTGAAACATATTACCGAATATTATTCCCTAAACAAAAATTAAGTAAACAGATGTAAAATTTTACTTACGAACACATTCGAGTTTATGATGCTCATCTTGATATTTTGGTCTATATTCGTGCGAGCACCGACATTCGTAGCTCCCCATAGTATTTACACAGTTACTGTTTTTCGTACACGGATTTTTTGGGTGACATTCATCGATATCTATATTTTAAAAAATAATTAATTTTTATTATTATTAAAACTTTCATATGAAAAATTATATATATTAAATATTAAAAAATATATATATGTATAGCTAACATACTTAATTTCTTTTTATTTAAATTATAATTAAAATAATTATTTTACTCGTACAGTTTTAAGAATTACTTCAGTTGTTAGATATCAGATGGAGCCACAAACCTTTACACTGTTCCACCATAACTGCCATCGAATTATCGGGATAATAAATGTTATATGGTTGATAACCCGGCTGGCATTTACATGTAAATCCTGTTTCTGGTATCACGTTATTTTGGCAATAAGTTTGTTCCGGACAATAATAACGAGAAGCATCTCTGCAGAAATCCGTGCGGTTGAAAAAAACTTAAAAAAATAAAAAATAAAATTATGTTATTCGAAATAATTTAATGCGGAATGAATAAAAAATATTCTTACTTGTTCTCAGTTTTCGTCTGTTAACTATTAGTCGTGGTGGTATCATACAGTATTCAGTATCATTTATGCACGTTGCACTATTTCTTATCAAATTGACTTTCTTGTCGGCTTCTTGGTTGAAAAATAAAGTAATCTTGCACACAAAATCTGTTTTATCGCTTAAAGATTAAAATATTTATATATAATAGCAGTAACAAAATTAAAGCAATTATGATATTTATTTTTACTTACTCCAGACAATCCAAGATGGCCGATGCCCGATAATCGACTTCCGTACCAGATTTCTTAAAGATCTGAATCATCTATTAATTGAAAAGACTGTAGTTAAAAAAAAAAATGTGTGAAGAATTTTTCTCGATACATTTCTATATATCTTACAGATTCATCAATTATGTTTCTCAAATATGCTGTAGGGTCTTTGACTAAGAATTTTTTCGTGACAGCAAGAATTCCGGAATAAGTCAACCGTGCTATTAAAAAAATAATAATAATAATTTACGTTAAATTCACGAAAGATTTTTACTCGTTAATTCGAACTGTAACTAGAGTTTTTGTTTACTTACAAAAGGAGCATTTTCCTTGGACGAAACTGGTGAAAGGAGGACAGATGCAAATTGCTTTATTTTCGACATCCAAATGCAATCTGGCATTTTGCGAAAGGCATTCCTCTTCGTATTTTCTTATGTGAAGGATATCTGTAAAAATATTATTAAATTTTCGTCGCTAAAATTTTTTTTTTTTTTCCGTTAGGCCAAGCCAATAAAAAATAAAAAAAAATTATATAAAAATGGGATAAAAAATAATTTTTGCACAGATTTACTCGTGCAAATTTTATTTTCGTCTTCTTCCGTTCCAAGTGGACAGACGCAACTGTAGGAATTATCTTTTAAGACACATGTAGCATTTTTCTTTGAACACGATAAATATCCTTTTTCATTTTCTCTGCACCAATTTCTAGCTGCAAAAATTATAAGAATTCTGTAATTTTTCGAAAAATTATTAAAGTTATATAAAATATAAAAACTTACAAATACACGTTATTCCGTCTTCAGAAATCTCATATTCTCCTTCGCATAAACATTTGTATACGTGTTTTGAATCCGCAACGCATTTTCCTGATGGACATATGTTCTCTGGTAAAGTGCCGTTATTGAAGGAGCAGTAGTCTGTTCCGAGCAAAACAATCATTTAAGAGAAATAACAATCCTTCAAAATTTTCCAATAATAATTTTCACTACCGGAAAACCTTATAAATCTACCTTAAATCGACCTTACCCGTGCATTTTCCTTCACTGTAAACATAACCAACATTACAAGCGCACGAAGTAATGTTAGTAGAAAGATTCATAACGCAAGTACCGTTATCGCACTGCATATTATGGCACAAATTCCATCCTTCTGTTATATCTACTTGCAAGATATATATATATACAGTTCAGTATTTAATAATTATTAATATATTCATGCATCATTATCAGTACTCACCGCATGTTGAATTGTTTACTAAATCGAACCCATTATAACAGGAACATTGGTAATGATCATCGATAACTAAGCATTGCTGTTCGCATTGATTGAAAGCGGGAAAATTACACAGGTTATCTAAAATTAAGTAATTAATCGCGTTAAAATGATAATTATTTATTTTTGTTACGTTTAGGAAACATGTTTAGATCTTACTTTCGCACTTTTTGTCTCTATAAACAAAGCCTGGGTCGCAATAGCACTTGTAGTCTTCTGGTCGATCATCGTTGCCAGGAGTGCATTTTGCTTCACCGCAAACTCTTCTTTTGCAATAATTAATGGCTGAAATAATTAATTTATCGTAAAAAATGATATTGGTAACTGTATAAAGGATATAAAATGGTTACTTACGCTCACAAATTAATTTGTTTTCTATTTTTTTCGGCTCGTAATGATCTCTACATTGGCACTTATTATTTTTGCAAATTGCATTGGGTTGACACTTCTTTAAAATGCACAGATCTACGTCTGGATGCAAAATGAATCGTTTTAGTCTACTGGACTGGTATAAGAGATTAAGATAACGTATACTCACCCATACAGCCGTTATCTATGTTAAAATACTGCAATTTGTTATCACACACGCAAGTAAAGGTGTCTGAATCCATCACGTTTAAGCAAGAGGCATTTCTTTCCGTACAAAAGTCGTATCCAGTAATATTTCCGTTATACAAAGAACACCAATCGGTTAATTCGCACCTTGTACCGATAAATCCAAAATTGCATTGGCATTCAAAATTAATTTCGTTATTTACAATACACTTTCCTTCCAGACAGGGATCGGGGTGACAAGGATCGTTTACTGCATAAAAAATTAAGTATTATATTTATTATAAATCTGCTTAGCTTATGATCTATTGACGTTTTAAAGCACAGAATGAGGGTATAATATCTTTATATGTTTCAAACATATGGAGAGCAGTGTTTATTTATAGCATGATCTTTTAGAGCGAGAATAAAATATGTTTACATTTTTAGAATGAGCATGCTTATGTATTTAAAGCATAATCATTAAAGGAAGCGTATAGAATTTTTACATCATGCTTTTTTAGATTAGATGGTTTATAATTAGAGATAAATAAACCATAACAATAAAATAAAATTGCAAATAAAAACTGTAAATTCTAATATTGAAATCTTATATTTTCTGCCAAAATTAACTCAAAAACATAAAAAGTCACATAAATCTGTCTTTAAAGAGTCGAATGAGATGCTTAATAATCTTTGAATTGCTTTTATTAGATAGTCAACTCTAGATAGTAACTCTTTATATAAAATATTTGAAAATAGAGAGTATATGTGTGTAGACCATGCTCTTTAGAAGAAGAATAGAGCATATTACTCTTAAGTGTTTATAGCATGTTCTTCTAGAATGAGAATAGAACATGTTTACGTGTTTAGAGAACGAATTTTTATCTCACGAAACACGTGTTCTTCTTTCATTACATCAAACTGATGAACACCAGTAGTCGCTTGTATATCTACGTGATTTTTGTTATTGTATTTTTGCATCCTTAAATATCATCAGAGCGCCCTTTAAACGTATATAGCATTAATTCTTTTCTTAAAAAAAAAAAAAACAGAAAAGCGTAATTTGTTAACAATAAAACGATTGGTTAAAAATATTAGATAAGTTGATTTCTTTCGTTAATGATCATGTATGTAGCGCAACTTTGGCAAAAGAGGAGTTTTTTGAACCTTTAAATTATTAAAGGTATCATTAGCAATTTATTTAACTCTTCCAGTGCAATTATTGGTTGGGAAGATTCTTATCCAATAATTGCAACAGAATAGTTAAAAATGGAGAAAAATCGAAAGCGATTAAATTACCTGATAATTGAGTAAGATGCAGTTGCGTCTCTTCTCCATTCACAATTCCTTTAATGGAGATCTTCAAGTACAAGACAAACAAAAGTATTAAAATCTATCTGCAATTTTAATGTTTATCTACTCTTTAATTACTTTATAAAATTTATGTTTACGCGCATTTTAGTTTCGAGAGATTATTAAATAAAATATATTTAATACTTCTATTCTAAAATAAGAAAATTTGTTACACTCTATCATTAAATATTCTTTTATAATTTTTCAGATACTATATAGGAAGAGAAAGTTTTTAATTAATTCAGGTTTAATAGGCAGGTTAAATACGTTCTTTTATTCGGATACAAATCATCTTTTAATATTAAAATGGGTTTATTCAACTTACATAAAAATCACTGGCGATTGAAAATGGAATATTAGCAGATTTCCATTGAGAATTATCCACCGTCAACCTTTTAAGTATTCGTTTTTGGTTGTTTTCGTTCTTCAAGTAAATCGCTATTTTTGTTTCTCCTTCTCCTACTTTTCTATAATTCAGACGAAGCTACAAATCGTTATATTATTTATCAGAAAACGAATTAGTAATAATTACATAAGAGTGAACGATATCGGTTAGTGATAACTCACAAAATTTTCTTTTTTAGGAACAATCCACCAACTTCGGAAATACGCTTCTTGTCTGTCTTCGCTTGATAAATATAAGTACCATTCGTCTAAAACCAAAAAAAAATAAAAAATGTGTATTAGCTGTTTGATAAGTTTAATAAATAACGGAAGAAAAATTAAAAAAAAAAAAAAAAAAAAAAAAGTTCTGTTTACCGTAAGAATCATTATGACGCCATTTTGAATCGCTCTCGATGATCCATCCAGTATTAAAAAAATCCAAACTTGATTGAACTTTGGAAGCTGGAAACGAATTTTTATTTTATTAATTTCTTTAATTTTAATTAAAAATTTTTATTTACTTACCATAATTTATAGAAGGCACAGTTTCTTTCTGTGTACCTATTAGTACAATAAGTTTAATCAACAAAAAAAAAAAAATAAAAAATACAAAGATTTTAATTAAAAATTTTTATTTACTTACCATAATTTATAGAAGGCACAGTTTCTTTCTTTGTACCTATTAATACAATAAGTTTAATCAACAAAAAAAAAAAAAAATACAAGTTTACGCTTATCTAATGATTTATCGCTCTGATGCATTTTAACTTATTAAACTTTGTTATTTATTCGATGAATATTTTAATTTAGATCTTATAGGCCCGTATAACAAATGCAATAGATGCGATAAATCACTGATAAGACGTTTTATAATTGTTAAATTAATTACAGTAAAGTGATGATAGAGCGATCATCGTGTCGCTATCTGTATTGGCTTCAATAGCAATCTGTAAAATACCAAATTTGTGGTATAAAAATAATATAATAATTATAATTAAACAACAATATTAATTAATTTACTGAATAATTATCATTTGGTCTTATATACGTCTCTGTAGATACGGATAATGTTTTCCAAACGGGTTGAAGTTCATCGTCTCTCCAAAGTTCAATAGGTTCGCTGATTTCTGAGTTGTAAAGCAAAATCAATTCTGCTTTCTTATTTGGAACTCCATTTAAATAATATTTTATAAATAATTCTTGTTCTGTTCGTTTTTGAGAACTTAAACTGAGAACTTCGTGCCTTCCTATAGAGTCGGTAAATCCTTCTACTTTTGTATCGTTTCCTAAAGGAATTTAAATATTTTTAATGAGTTAATTAATGTTATTTTTTAAATGATAAAAAAGAGATAAGGTAAGCAATCGAAAGATTTTCACTTTCTTCTAACAATAGCATCATAAATATTGTCTACATCCAGAAAGATATTACCTACGACGAAATAGGGATGATAAATATTCCACTGAAAACCTTGATATCTCCACTGATCGCATTCATCGCTACTCGTACACAAAACTGCAAAACATTTTGAATTTTACAATATTTTCGAGATAAATAACCCAGTCCAAAAATTTTATATAAAGCGTAAAAATAAATTATCGAATTTTTATCCGTATAAATCAACTACTTACGTTTCGTTACGCTCTTCTGTTCATTGCGGATTTTCACTGGAAAATAAAGGAAAAATAAAAAAAATGAATAAAGAATAAAGCTAAAGAGTTGTTGGTTTTCGTGTCTTAATAAACTTAATCTCCTAAGAAAGTAAATGTACTGACATACTTTGTAATTCCGTCAAGGCAAACACACCTTCATCATCTAAATGTACAATAATTAAAATCTGCAATAAGAATGCGAATTAAAAATTTTAATTGAATTATTTAAATAATATAAACTTATTTTAATATACTAAGTAAAGTAAAAAATTAAGTTAATTTGTTGGAAAATTAGAAAAATGAATGACATAAATCAAGAACGAGTAAAGAGATGCTCTCGACTCGACCGAAAGAACTATGCTTCATCTGAATATTATTTAGCATTTAATATTAAATTTATAATCAAATTAATTATTATACTTAAGAAAATGATACGGATAACATAAATTCTTCATTCTGATAGCATATATAAAGATTTTAACTGAACAGAAGCGTAATAAATATCCTCACCTGGGTAGATGATAACTTTTTGAATGTTTTCCTATACGAAGACCATTTCTCCTGTTCAACACTTTGCAAACGATGATGTTCGTCTTGAACTACAATACTTACGTTACCCTGTTTAACCCAGTAGTTGAAACTTAGGTGAAGTGATGCTGCATATCCTTGTAACGAATAACTCATATGATGTCGTCCATGTTGTGCGACGTACAAATATGGCACTATCAGAAGCATAAAAAAAATTGTTGCACTATAATTAATTAAAATTAAATCTCTTTCCACTCACGTTTGTCTTCTGGTAGTTGGTTCGTGACTAATTCGGTCGCATTCTTCCAGTAACACGTATTTTCTTTAACTGAAAGTAACGATAATAATTTGTTTACTGTTCATACAACGGATTTAAACCCATACGTCTAACCTAGTCGTACTTACTTCCTGAATGAGCGAAACCATCTCCAGAATCGTGAACTAAAATCAATAATAATGTAACGTAAAGCCAGTGTTCCATCTCAGAAGCTTCGTTCTCTTAGTCACGATGTGATGAAATACTCTTAAAACTTTCACAGGAATAAATATGGCCACAGAATTTAGATAAAAATCGCTTATCTTATCTTTTTTGTTCGAAATTATTACATTAGTCTACTTTTTTTTTACGCCATTAAACGCGATTTTGGTTAACTAAATGTTAAAATTAAGCTAAATTTTAATTAATTTTCCAGTAAATCTTTTTATAACGTTTATTAATTTTATGATGATGCACTACTTTAATTTCTTTATTGCTTAATTAATCACTCAAACGCACACACAATTTGCATTTTCTCAAATATATTTATTTTCGTTTACTGTTATGTATAAAAATTTACAAAATATTTATGATAAAAAAAAAAAACATAACCACAATTATCACAGAAGTAATATATTAATCAGTTTTTCATTCTTTTTTTTTTTTTCTATATATCTTCGGAAAGTTCGTCCTCTACGAATATTTCATTAGAAAAAGTCATAGAATCGTCGTTGCTATCTGTTACCACAAGAGATTCTTTCTTGCGAAGTTTTCTGACACATATGGTGATGAGATATAAAATGCCCGATAATGTAAAAATGATAGCCATAGATATAACTACCATTATACCAGGATGAATAGTTTCTATAATAAAATTAATTAATTAAATTTTTAAATATAGTATTCATTAATATTTCTATTAAATATTTTCCTACTTTTATTAACATTTCGGTGTGAATGTTTCCGTTCTTTCTCTCCGCTCATGCCTTAAATAAAAATAAAAAAAAATATATTCTTTTTATTTAAATTAAATACAAGTAAATGTAATAAAAAATTAATTTTTATATTTCCGTTCTTTGATATTCTAATTTCAGCATGTTAAAACATGTTTTAGACATGTATAAACGTGTTTCGACAAGAAATTTACAGAATAAGAATAAAATTAGCATATAAAAATATTTTATTCTTTTATTTTCCTATCGTTTTCATAGAAGATAAAAATGGTTTTAATTAAATAATTTTGCACTAAACATTTTCTCAAATATAATAGCATAAAATATTAAAATTTTATCTCACCATTTTTATTTTTCTTACATATATATCCCCTTTTCAGTTCACAATCTGCCATGTTCCATGTTTTACGTCTCCTGTGCATTTCTACACAGTTATCTTTATAGTTATCAGTGGGTTCGTTATCATCCCAGTAGATAAAATCTACCGGAGTTTCGTCCGTCCAGGAGAAACTTCCTTCGAAAATAATTATGATTTAAAATAAATATAAAAGAATTTCAGAAAATCAAGAAGAAATGTGTATACTACCATCGTGTTTACGAATCAATCCTATCCAGTAAGAAGTATTGGTAAATTTTATATATTTTGAGATAATATTAAGATCTTCAACGGAGTGAAAACTAAGTAAATCACCTCCTACAAATTAAATATTAAAAAAATTAATATATTTTTATGTATAAGTTGATATTATTTTATTTATTTATTTATTTACCTTTATTGTGACATTTTAGTTTAGCTTTTGGCCACGAAAGTAACTCTTTGCTTTCGAAGTAATAACACATTTTCTCTAGATCTTTCCATTCATCAGTTTTTGAAAGGCACGGACCCAGTTCGCTAGAAGACGGTTTTGGTACTAAATCTACATTTACGAAAAGGTTATTTTAATATATTTTATTATTATGTTAGTAATAAATTTTCGAGCAATTTTTTATGTAGTAGGCCCTACAAGAAAATAAAGCAGGCCATACAGATTTTTTTACCTGAAGCTGTTTCGCACATAAAGGGGAATTTTTCGATGCATGCTCTACTGATCCATTGTCCAGATTGAAGCATCATTGTGCACGATCCTTCTCTTCCAGGCTGGTCTTTGCCCCAATTTGTGAAAGAAACTGGCCATCCAGATACCCATTTATAACGGAACCGTTTCTAAATTAAATAATAATTGAATTGATAATATTTTTATTCTTTTTGGTACAGATCTTTTTTTCCGATAGTTTCCTTTAGTAAGCTTTGTGATTCTTGCGAAGATAGGAGTGTATTGTCTATGCTCTTCTTGATATAATATAGACTAATTAATCAGCTATTAATTATAAATACAATAATTAATTTTCGCAGTACAGCATTAGTAATATTGAATTTTATTCATGAGGATTCTGCTATCTGAAGAAATAATAAATTTTTAAGATATTTAATACCAAAAATTTCATAAAGTTCTTAAAAAACGTCTTTATAACTCACGAGTGAAATATTTACATATTGTTACATATTTTTACGGATTTTATAAATTATTTTATTAATTATTATTATTTTTTATAAAGCCTGTGCTCTATTTAGACCCACATGTTTTGCACTGTGGTACAACATTACAGTTAAAACTGCAATACTATAAGCTACTGCCTACTTAAAAATATCTCAATAAAATTTGAATATTTTGTTTAAAAACTGTAAAAAATTTGGAATAATTTAATTCCCCAAAAAAATTCTATTCCTCGAACATTTTGGCAAATTTTGAACTTTCAGTTTCAGTGAAAATTGGTAAATATTTTTTATAATAAAAAGTAACTAGTATCAAATTAATCCTGAATAAAATTACATGATATTTATTAAAAATCTTGCACTGTTATTCATTTTTTCCCTAGATCTCTCATATTTTATATTTCTATCTAAACAGGTTTTAGTTAAGTTTAATATAAAAATATTTATTAAATTTTGATTATCTTAAATAATAATAATAATAATAATAATAGAGGCCTACACGTTATCGTAACAATTTTTGTTGCTTTTATATTAAAAATAAAACTTTAGGAACTATATAATTAACGTAAATAAACCAGTAGATCTTTTTAAATATTTAATTCTCGTTTAATAATAAAAAATCTTTTGATTGATTGATTAAATATATATATATATATTTGCAAAGAAAAATTGTTTCCATAATGAAATTCCGTTCGTTTTCCATCTTAATAGGCCAATAAATAAGTAAAAATATGGTTTCTGTTCGAAATTCACTCTCTTGAACTCAATCGTTCCGTCGATCGATTCAAATAATCATTTTAAAATAAAAATGATTAATGATTTTTTTTTTTACTTTGATTACGTGAATTCTCTTATATTTTCCAGTACAAACTTGCCAAACTTTGATTTAGTCATTCCTCCTCATTTTTTTTTTCTTTCTTTTCTTTTAATGGAAAACTAGTAAAATCCTTCTCAGTAAACAGAAAGTTGAATGCATCTCTGACTTGAAAAATATTGCTCCGTGCGATGATTTTTCTCGTCTTACGTGAAAGCTTACTACCGACTACCTTAGCCATTACGTTTGTTAATACGATTATTTACGTGACACGACGTAATCTTCGTGACAGATTCTTAAATAACTTATATAAAGAGTTTTATCGATGTTATTATATTGTTCTTATAAACAAAGAAAACTCTGTAAGAGTCCTATTACATAATTTCAAACATATTATATAGTTATGAAAGTTCTAGATGGGACTGAACTCATCTTACGCGATTAATCTTATTTATCTGATATTTCTATAGAAATAATTGAATAATGCACGCAAAAAAATGATATATATATTTTTTAAATACTCACATTCCTATTAAGTCCGATCCATATCATGTTTATGTTATAGCTAGACATGATAAATTCTACGAAAATATTAAACGAACTGTTGTTGATGGTAACTAAGTGAGCGTTATATTTTCTGCAATGATGCTCTGCCTTGAACCAAGAATTACTCCAGTTTAGCATTTTATAGCACCTGTTTTTGAATTTTATCCAGTTCCCAGACTTGTTACACGTTTCTAGAATTTGCAATGTTGTTAACGTTGTCAACCGAGTCGAATCTATTATGAAAAGTAACGTTTTGGTCATAATTTCAATGCAGATCTATAATAAACTTGTTTAAAGTGACGTAAAAGTTAATTTTTTACCTATTTCTTGCTGACATATGTAACCCAAGTGTGAATTACACGAAACTGGACTCCATTTTCCAGCTGAAAATTCATCGTTTGAACTTGGAGCTAACATCTTTACGCAAAGTTTCTTTAACATAAAAGATAATTTTATAAGGGATTAAGCCGTTAATAAAAATATTTTATAAGTAATATTACCGTTTCGACATCGAACAAATCGCTCTGCATCCAGTTTGTGTACTCGATACTCGAATTATCCGTCCAGGAGAATTTTCTACTGTTGTTTACGGAATTAAACCCTATCCAAACGCTCCTCTCGAAATAAACTAGCAAAAATGTTAAAAAATCTAAAAAGAGAAGTATAAAAAATGATATTAAATCTCAAAAATCTTATCTTAAAAATTAGAAATCTGTAACCTTGTTGTTTTGAACTTCGGATGCTGACTAAGTGACTTCCCAGTGACGAACACTTCCGATCAGCTTCCTTCCAAGTAAGTTTATTTTTATCGTCCTTTTCGTACTTGTAACATTTATTTTCTTAATTTTTAAGTTTAAAATATAAAATATAACTCTACTCTAAAGAAAACGCTTAAAAATATATTAAGATTTTACCAAAATGCAACCAATTTTCGGGACAGTTTTCTTCTTCCGTCGATGTGGTTGCATCAACAGACATTGTAGGCGTTGTTTGAGTGTCAGAATTAACGAGTTTTTTGCATATAAATCCTCTCTTTACATCGCACTGATCGCTAAACCATCTGCCTGAGCAAAATATCATAATATTTAAGTTATGGCAATCGATATTAAGGTAAATCCTCTAAGATTGTTTACCTGTAGAATTTATGCTAATACACCTTTCCTCGTCGTGTTGCAGATTTGTAAGATCATTTATAAGATATTGTACAGGCGAAGAATCGGACCATTGTATATACTTTCCAGTTTGATGAAGTCCAATCCAGAAAAATGCATCGGCATTACTATGTTTTATCTAGAATTGTACATATATATATTTTTTCCTTCTGATTTATATTAAAAAATTGCTTGTACAGGCGAAGAATCGGACCATTGTATATACTTTCCAGTTTGATGAAGTCCAATCCAAAAAAATGCATCGGCATTACTCTGTTTTATCTAGAATTGTACATATATATTTTTTTTCCTTCTCATTTATATTAAAAAATTGCTTTTTTTTTCGCCAAATATACGTGATGAATTTAACTCAAGAAAAACTATTATTATTTTTTTAAAACAAGAAAAAAAAAAGAATTTTGATTCTGTTAAAAGTTGAAATATTTAAGTTACGAAAGTGATGAAGGAGAATATATTTTAAAGTTACCATTCTAGAAAGAAATTGCAATTCTTCAGGGGAATGGATGGACGAAAGACTTCCATTGTTGTCTTTGCAATACATCAGTGCACGATGCCAAGTAAAAGCTAGCGATGACTCTATTTTGTAACAATTTCCGATAAACAGTTTCCAGTTCTTGTCGCATATTTCTACTAAAAACGCAATAGGAGAATATACATATTTAATACGTATGCGTGCTTGTATAATGAAAAACTAATGAATAATGGCTTACTTTTTCCACCTTTACATATAAATCCCTTTGACAACTCGCAGTCACCATGCAACCATTCTTTAGCTTTCTGATTATAAAAAACGCACAAACTTCCATTCGATCCTTCCGTTCCGTTCAGTATTTTAAAGTTTTTCCTCGTCCAAAATTGGTCTTCGCCCGAATCTTTGATCCACTTGTAACCTGTTAACTAATGGCAATTTAAAAATTCGTGTAAAAAAAATAATTTAAGCGAAAATCAGCTAAATTTGCATCTTTAAAACTGTAAAAACTAAACATGGTTTCTGATTTTTACTTCCATCTTTGCAAGAATATCGAGGAGAATGCCAGTAAACATGAATTCAGATTTTTATAAGAACAAAAAGCAAAAATCATGTTTGGCCTATATAGATGATAAACGTTATAAGAAAAAACTGTACAATAAATTTTTTAATAATAATATAAACCTAAAAAAAAAAGAGAGAATTTTTTTTTGTTTTAGACATAAATGTACTCCATAAATAATATTTTTTTTTCTATGTTAACTTACGTGAGTTTTCATATCTCAGACCGATCCAGTAATCTTGTAACGATTCGGAAAGAATTCTGCATAAAAAAAAATTAAAAATGTAAATAAAAAAATATGATAAACATTAAAAAATAATAATGGCATATACCCCAATATAAAACTTTCTTCTAAGTTACTCGTATAAGTTATCAGATCGCCTCCAAAATTTCGACAATAACTTCGAGCATCAAACCAGTTTCGAGTCACATTATAACTTATCTGTTAATAATTTTATATCATATAATAATAATAATTAATTAAATAATTTAATACGGTTATAATAAAATTTTCCTACCCAGTAACACATATCAGTAATTTGATAAGAAATCCAAGTTTCCGGACAGTAAGGACAGTTAGACAAAGATGGAGTTAAATAATTATTTATAAATTTCTGACAAATGGCACTTGCCAAATTTCGGCAATTAAACAAAGTTTTTTGGAAATTTCCATCGTTATACGAGATAATTCCGCAACTTTCTCCCGCTGGAAGAGGAAAGAGGAAAAGAAAAAAAAGAATTAAGCGAAGTAAATCGATAGAATGTATTATTAAAATTGATTTAATTACAAAACATTGTACCTGATAATGTGAAAGACTCTTTAGTTAAGTTAAAAGTATTATTTATCCATTTTCCTTCTTTATTCCAATCAAGCCAATACTTTCCTTCGTTATTTTCATAATTAAGAGAAATCAAAGAATAAATAAAGTATTCTTCTTTTCTAAAATTAAAAGGTTAATAGAGCTTAAATAACTACTTAACGTTAATACGTAATTAGCTAAAGAATGTTTTAAATTGAAATTTGTTTTTTAATTAGTTATTCTAAGTGCAATTATTTTAATGGATAAAGTCAGGAAATTTTCAACAATTAAATTTTATTAAAAGGTATATAACCTGTCATAGATGTTAACCAGATGTCCATCTTCGTCGGAACAATGGTTATTGGCTTCTATGAAATTCTGCTTTGTGGGTGTCATCCAATAACAGGTAAGAAGATTCTCTCTCTAATGAATGACATTTTCATTTTTCTCGCTTAAAAAAATTATTTTATACCTGTTTTTTTCCTTTCTCTCTCTCTCTTAATCTTAATAAATGGTTTCTTACTTGGATACAAGCGTCGTAAAACCTATACATCATTTTAGATCCGTCTTGCTGACATATATATAAATTCCTGGAATCGCACGTGCTGTTCTTCGCTCCCTGTTATCAAAATTCCAAAAATCAGTTTTTATGATTATTAATTAATTAATTAATTAATTAATTTTTACCTCGTGACCGACTGCATAACACATATTCGTACTCGATAGTTTTTGAGTGACATTTGCTGCTCCGATCCAATATTTTGTATCGGGATCTGTAAACAGATTTTTAAATAATAATAATTATTATTATTAATTTTTTTTTTATAATCGTCCTACCGTATAAAATTAATATCTTCAAAAATTTTAAGTCGTCCGGGGATAAAATAAGCAATTCTGAATTTTTTCTGATGCAAATGTTCTTAGCATCGCTCCAACTGGTAGACGTCTTGCCAATAAAGAAACACTTATTAAGTGAATTTATCCATATCCAATCTTCACCGCAACCGATTACTGAAAGAATTTATAAAATTTATTAAGGATAAAATATCAAAAAAAAAAATTATTAAACTCTTTTAGTACTATTTAAAAGTTGATATCAATAAGCGTTTTATATCTTAGGTTCTATCAGATTAACATTATATTAAATTCACTATAAAAAACAATATTTTATGAATATTATATTTAGAAACTTACTGGAGTGTAGACAGAGATGAAGTACGAGTAAAATCCACAAAAGATGCATGATATTAAATATATAACTAGATAAAAAATGCACTCAAAACTAAGTACTCAGAAACATCGCATCCTGTTTATCAAACTTTTACTGCTTCCTTTTGCGGTTATCGATATTTAAGCCGAAGAAAATTCTTTTCCTTCCTGACAGCCATTTTCTTAAGTGGTAATTATTTTTAAGTATTCAACTCGTTTATGTATGTAATTTAACGAACGATACGAAAATGATAGATATTTTAATTTTCTTTAGTAATTAAGTATTCTGGTAAATGTCTTCACATTTTCGTTAGGGATTTAATGATGTAACATTAAAGATTTTTACTACAGGAAATTCTGCGTTTACTTCAACAATTAATGAATTATAAGATTTTTGTTTCTTGAAAACACTTTTGATTGAATGGCGCTTTTGGAAGTCACAAACACTGAAATTAGCCAAGGAAGTCATTCTGTAGGAAATTATTAAAAGGCATTGATTTTAATTTGATTCAATTAAGCGTGTTTCAAAAATTTATTTCCGTTATAATTACTCTATAAACGATTTTTGTAGTATGTTTTTTTTTTCTTCTCTCTCTCTCTCCCTCTTTTGAATATTCTTTAATTAATAGAGAGCGAAAGTTTTTAACCTGTTAAATAACTTCGAACGTAAATAGTTTTGATAAGAAAAAAAAAAGACTTTTTTATTAATAAGAAAGGAAAAAAAAAATATCCCCAAAAGTAATAATTATCGAATATAGCATAACACATTGATTTGTATCATTTGTGTGCGCATTTTTAATAAACTCGCTTCTAATTTCTTAAGTAAAACTGTATATACTTTTTTAATTTTTTTATAGCTCATTACGACTTTATGGAAATTCAGTAATTAAAAATTAATGCGTGATTTATTTTTTAAACACGTAAACTAATCAGGAATAACTTTTATAACTCGCTGTAACTCTATAAAAAAAAGTTGTGCAGTTCTGCTTGTCGATAAATGCGATAAAAAATATATATATATATATTTAATGCATCCGTATAAGTGTCGAATGAGTGTTTACACGTTAAAATAAACATAAATTTGGATTTAATAAAATTAAAAGTACTCGATAGAGTGGAAAAATATATAAATAGTTTACTAGTGGAGATTGTGCGATTTTTTGGAAACTGTTTAGAATAGAAATAAATGCAAGAAAAGAGATTGGAAAGAGGAAAAGCGAGGGAATATTTTCACCTGTCCAGAAGAGTAGCTGTCGACTTAACACCCCTAAGTGTGCGGACATAGTTTTAATTAGCAGATAGCCACTGAAGCAGTTTAAACAGCGACGGGTTTTCTTCTCTCTCTCAACCTCGAGAAAACAATCAACAATAGAAAAGGAATTAGGTTAAACATAAATCAGTTGAATACGATGGAGCAGTTGCTTTGTTCCCATTGCGGCGCAGGGCCCTCCATAGTACCATTTATCAAGGCAGTGAATGATTGGATGACGGCGAACCGTACCGTCCTCTAAGAAGACTCTATTAAACCGCTTGACGTCGAGTTAATGGAATAAAGATCTAATATTTTATGACCATCTCTCTCTCTCTAGCTCGATCTAAAGCCTAATCAGTTGACAAAATACCCGTCATTCTAGATAGGACTAAGACTATCAATTTCCCTAAACAATGTTGGCAGACCTTTTATTCTGTCCCACGTTTCAGCAATTTTTTTTAACTTCCCTTTCGAACTTAGACTTTGACTCTGCGAAAGAAAATTGAATTTTTTTGCTTACTTGTTTAAAAAAAAAAAAGAAACAACAAAGAAAAAAGAATAATCATGTTTTGAATGAATTAATAGAATTATTTTGATGAATAGAGTTAATTTAAATTTTGTAAAAACATCTTGGTTTTTTACCACTGCGTTTAAACCGCTAGATAATTGCTTAATTATTTTTATATAAAGTTTTCTTTGCGGATATAATATTTTTATTTAATAAATTCGCCGGAGTAAGAATACATGAGATCATGAATGCGATCTGAGAATATAAATTAAAACGAGTTAAATACGATAAATTTGCTAGGTTATTAACGTGTTTAAGTTGATAAAAATGATGTAAAAATCAGCTTAAATAATGTAGTAGTAATGAAACCATATAGCTACAGCTTCTACTTGTTATTTTAACATAAAGTATGCTGTATCTATGAGAGTAACTTTCGAGGAAAAAATTCGGTTATGGTATGTTTAGCAATTTTCTTCTATATAACTTCTAAGTAAGAAATTTCAATTTTTATGTGTAATATTACAATTATGAGAAGATAACCTGTAAGTAAAGAGTGTAATTTCTATGTTTAACGTTATTAGTGTGCATAATTTTTAAGCCAAAAGTTGAATTCTTAAAGTTATACGTCTATGAAAGGATAACTTGTAGTTTGTAAATTATTCTCTCCCAGTTTGTAATTTTAACTTTACAAGTTACTTTCCTCAGATGTATAATTTTATAAGAAGTGAAACTTTTTATAACTTGTAATTAATTATAGAGTTTAAATTCTCAAATTTGATGTCACATCTATGAGAGGATAACTTGTTCAGTTTTATAAACAAAATTACATCTATGAGGATGTAGTTTGCATATAAATAATTCAATTTTTATATATTTTTTTGAAAATAATTTATAAGTGAAACAGTTATTAGGTTGTTATTCAAACTTATCCGAGTTACTCAACGAAAATACTAACTAAAAAAAGCAATTTTTCGCATTTTAAAAATTTATTAAGTGATTTAATGAACCGAAAAGTCTGTGAAACAAATATATATATTTTTTTTTTTTAAATTAAGAATACATTTTATTAGAAAAATGCTTTAAGCTTATAAGTAATCAGGGAGACATTAATGAAATATTTTTTATAACTTGTAGCTCAGTATCAAATGGATTGACAAAGGTTAACTCAATAGTAGAATTGCATTTTTGCCAGAGACATTTGAGCAAAAATCAGAAATAAAATTTTTTTTTTTTTTTTTTTTTAATTTGATTATCATATTGCTTAGAGTTCCGTTTAAAAGAATTTTAAAAAATCTACATATTCTCTTCGAAAAAGTAATTTATAAATAATTTCTGACATAAAAAAAAAGATAATTTCTTTCTATTTAAAGCCATCTACGCCAAAACCATCATGCTATACGTCTAAATTTGATGTGTGACTGATGTATGAGATTGTGTTCGTAGATTATCACATATTAAAAAGCAATTCAAAGTTTATAAAATATTTTTGTTGGTTCTTTGTATCAGTAAAAGGCTGACAGATAAATTAAAAGGGAATTTTAATTTACTCTTTCGCATCAAATGATGGAATTAATCAGCACTTTATAAAAAAAAAAAAATCAACTGTCTCTTGAAGATGATCGATGAGCTTAGTTGCTTATTGCAATTTTTCAACTTTATAAACAGGAAACATTTGTTATTTAATTATGTATAAAATATTTTCTTTCGATATCCGAAAATTCTGTGATTGAATATATTAACGTATAAAAGTTTTATTCGAATCTTTTTTTTTTTTTTTTTTTGAAATCTTCTAAACTCGCGAAAATAATTGTCTTTTTTTTTTTTTTTTTCCTTTTTTGGTCTCGAAAATTTTTTAAAAAAATCCGGCAAATTTGCAGCTGATGTATTAAACCAAGGAGGATTACGATCGCTCAATTAATCCTGTTTACGTAATTATTATAAATTTTTATTCGCAATAAAAGAAGTCTAAAGTAAAAAAAAAAAAAGAAATTAAATGTCTTTTATTCGAATTTATTATTATTATTAAATACGTCAAATCTGAATGCGTGATAAGCGGTCGTATTTGCCTCGTCAGTAAATTAAGGTTACGTTTCTGATACCACACTTTCGTGCATTGTTTAATTTCTAATGGAATTTTGCTTATCCCGAAACGACGTTTAATGATCTTACTTCTGCTTAACAGAAGGATAAAATCGTCATATTTATAAATTTACTAATGATGATTATCTCCGAAATCAAGAAAAATAAGAGATCGATAACGAATCACTTTCGTCTCTCTTCTTCTTATAGAAAAATTAAAAAAAAAAAATGAGATAAAAAAAAAATCTTCATTAGTTTATATAGATCAAATTACAAAAATAAACGATTTCGAACAACTTATATCAGATAATTTACTTGTTATAATTCAGACATGCAATTCTGTATTTTGCTAAACTGATTAGCATACAGATTGGGGGATTCAGAAGGCCTCTCTGGTCGAAGTGACAATCCGTTGGTTGGAGCCCCCAGCGAGAGGTGGGACATCCATGCTAATATATATGTGTACGACTGTCCTTCGGGGCTTTGGGGACAAATTACATCTGTCTTCTGCGTGATGGACAGTTTTCTTTTTTTTTTTTAATTCTACATTAGTTCCATTCTGCAGCTGTCATTTTATTATGTCCAATTGCTCACATTATTAGTGGTTGCAGCTATTATTAATATAATGTCATTTAAGTTGAAATTAGATACAAATACACTTTTTTTAGTAAAGAATTTATAGGAAGTGTTAATGCATCCAAGCCGATCATTAGACTAAACAATTGTATAATGTTTCCTACAGTAAACGAGGCCCCAAATCTTAATAGGCGGGAAGGAAAGACTTCATTGTTTAAGAGACCCCAACTACTTTTAGAAACTTCAAATTTTTAGCGAGATATGTTGGAGTTATATATATATATATATATTATTCATCTTGGTTTTCGTATTTAAATAGTCTCTAGTATTAAAAAAAAGAAAAAAATTAGCAAAATGCCAGTAGCAAATAACATTAAAATAAGCCACCAGTTGGACTTCAACTCATTACAACGAACAAATCTCTTTAGAGGGGAAAGAAAAAGTAATTTTTAAGTGCTGTACCGTGTAATTTGTTTTTATCTTTTATAAATTACTAAAATATTTCTAGCGAGTATTCATTTGGACTCGCCTAGAGATATTCTAAGTAAGACCGAAATAATAAAAAAAAAAAAACGAAAAAACAAGATGAAAATGATGATATTTCACCATTAGTAAATGCGCTACATGAAATATTAAAGAAAATTTATTTTTAACTATTAAACATTATAAAAAAAACAAAAGAAAAAGACTACTTGGAAAAATTATTAGTAGTTCTATTACTTTTATTTATATAAAAAAATTTAGTAATTAATAAACAAAAAATAATAATATGTAAATTTAATGTAACAAGTTCCAGAAAATTGCTTTTTAATATTATTCTATAATCATAACAATGTATAGAAAATTTTATAGTTGTTTGTGAAGTTATATAAAGTTTAAATGCAAACATAATAATTTAGTGCAAATTATTTCAATCATCCTAAATTAACTCCTTCCATTTTTAATATAAGAATATTTTATTATAAAGATTTAAAAGCAAAACAAAAAAAAAAATTTTTGTTTTATAATTTTTTTCCTAGAACAGTAAAAATTTCTCATGTTAATAGCTTGGAATTATTCTATATCTCTGATATCGCCAAGTTATCCTATGTGTTTTAGTTAATTAAGTTAAAATTGTGGGATTATAGATCTCAATCTTTTAAAAAACTGGCAAAATAATTTTCTTTAATGTGTTTGTGTTAATTATATAGTATAACTTATAAAAAAATAATGGTATAAAAAATTCTGTAAACATGTATGACGATGATTGATGAAGTTGGTTCGAATTTATTTATAATTAGTTATATACAGTATCGTTATATTGTACTTAACACTTATAAATACTTAAAAATAGTGTTTTTAATTTGCTTGACTACTTCTGATGTCTATTATCAAATTTGCAAACGTTTAAGGAACTAAAACTCTTAACTCTCTCTAATAATTCCTATTATGCCTAATTAATAATCATGATACACGAGTTCTGCAATTTTATTAAAACTTTTCCGTGTCTATTCTTCTTTTTTATTATTGTTACCGAAAAATGAATGTAGTAAAAATCTAAGTAATCTATATAAATAATTGAGCCAACTGCTAGTTATCGGTAATAACGTTCTGTAATGGTTACGCGAGGTCCACGTTTCGTGAACAGATAACATCAGAAAACATGTTTTGGCCAGACTACAAAACGGGATGTAATGCTTGGGTAAAATCCAAATTCTCATAAGCAGTGACACGTTAAACCATAACGTCCGCTTAGGCGCCCAAAATCCCATTTCGGGAAATCGGTTAAAAAGGGTACATATTAATAAGGAGGGAAGGATGTATAGTCTACATACACTGTTAAAGTTACGGTCTAGTGGTTCGTAACTTGTTTATCCGAGCACACGTGTCTTGTATATGCGATCCATTGACCTAGGATATAACTTATCCAATCTGTACAGAATATAACAGCATCATCGCACGTGTTCATAATACATCTTTTGAAGTTGTTACGAAGCAAATGATTAATTATCCAGATATTTGGAAGTGATTTGTCTACGTCATTAATTTCTTTTTTAGTATCCGTCATTTGTGAAATGAGAATCTATATTTTAGTAGTATCATAATTTTATTAAAACTTCTCTCTGTGGATTACTTCGCATTTAATTAATAAAAATTCTTATACGAGATATACGGGTGCGTGTATGTGTTTGTGTGTTTGCCGTGTTCTCAAAACCGGTTAACTCTGTTCGATAATACTCGTTTTCGTATGAATTATTATAGAAACACATAAGCAGTTTTAAAATTGAATAGATTCGCTCTTGATCGTCACACTCGAGATCATACGTGATACATCAGTGACGTCATGCCGATGTGAAGAGATAATAAATAATCCAAGCACGCTAAGCCTAAACAGGACATTTTCCCACTTAACCTAGGTGAAAGGAAAATCTCCGCTTGGGGCCAAACTAGTCATTTGGTCTGACTGACCCGTCATTAGCGGCAGGATTGAGAGGATACAGCACCTGGAATCTTCCCAAGGGTAGCTTACCTGACGGACAACAGAGAAATAAATATAGCAATATGTTGTAGACCTATATGTCTAATATTACTCTCAACCTTGTCAGTCTCGGTTTTTGTTGAAGGGATAATAAATTTCTCTTTTTGAATAGATAGATAGCTCTATATTCTTTTTCGGACAGGGTTTTTACTTCTCTGTAAAAATATGTACGTGTTTAGGTCTATGAAGAATTTGTAAAGAATCGATCGCCATTTTTTTTTCTTTTTTTTTTAATATTAAAATTGAAGAACTCATTTACATAAACAAAAACTAATATTAAGTTAACAATTTTCTTTATTTGTAACTCGTTAGTTTAGTAAAGAAGAGAGAAAATTCCGAATAAATTATATAGGAGTTATTCTAGATACAAATTAATTTTAGCAACGGATAAATTAATTATTTTATTTTATTTTTTCTTTTGTGTAGGGTTTAGTTTTTCGAAATTCTTTTATAAATATTAAAACGATAATTTGGTGCGAGATAACGACGTCGGGACCGAACATAATAAAAATTGAATGTCATTATAAAATTTTTACATTCCGTGTTGATTCGAAAATGAGGTGAATATCGAAAGCAATTCACTCCTCACCATTTCAACACGCATATCCATTTCTGCATTTCAGTCCATCTCATCTCCAATCTGTTTTCTGTTTTGATCCGTCTCAACGTTTTATTCCCACTTTTTATCGGTATTTTATTAGGTTTTTTTTCTTCCTTTTCGTATGCATCAAGAATCGAAACTGATACGAGGAGCATTCGATGATGGCTGCGATCACGAAAAAAAATTTTTTTGCCAGTTTTTATAAAATAATAATAAAAAATCTATCAGTTTATGTTGATGATAAGTAGTAACTTCGAATTGATTCTGCCTCTTTTATTTGAATTATTATCATCCGGAGAATTGTTTCTGTTGACTTAAAATGATTATCCGAATGGTAACTTTAATTAGTTAGTTCAATATTCCTTAATTTGTATGGCATAATTCTTGCCATCTACATAAACAAGCTCGCATACAATAAGTCTATGACTAGATAAAAATTACGGAAAATTAAATACCGTATTAAATTACCTGTAATTTAGGCCTAGAGTCTGTTGACCCTAATGCATAAATTAATTTAGTTGAGCGCTTAATTAAGAATACAAAGGATAGCAAACTGCAGATAACAGGATATCCGCTCACGTTATTCTTATGTCGACAAAATCTGACATAGCGACGTTATCAATATTCGATATTTTTGCTTTAAACCCTTTCCAACAACTCTTTCATACTTATTGTTAGATTTATTTATGTTTTATTTATTAGTAAACATACTGGTAAAAAAAGTATAATTTTTTATTGTTAAATAATAAACTATTCATTGTTTGCAACGAACTGCGATTGGTTTAACATATCAATTAAAGATCAGTCAATAAATAAACTATTATTCATCAAATTGTTGTTTAAAATTTTATAAATTATGAATAACTCGAGTGTTATTTCTATAGGCCTGCTTAAAATTTATTTATAAGAAAGATAATTGTTTTCATTTACTAGTAGGTAGGCTAGGAAAGAAAATATGAATATCTTTATTGGTTAATGAACTAATCATTGTCTGTAACGGACTGCGATTGGTTTATCGTCCAGAATTTGATTACCAATCAAAGATCGATCGATAAATAAGCTATTAATCATCAAATTTCGATTGAAAATTGAATAAATTATGAATAACTTCTGCCATTTAGGCCTGTTCAAAATTTATTTATAAAAAAAGATAATATTTTTCATTTACTGATAGACATACTAGTAAAAAATATATATATATAAATCTCTATTATTTAAATGAAGTAGTCATTGTTTATAACAATCTGTGATTGGTTAATCATTTGGAAATCGACTACCAATCAAGAATCGATCAATGAATAGGCTATTAATCATAAAATTTCTGTTGAAAATTGCATAAATTATGAATAATTCCTGTGTTATTTAACCTGTTAAAATTTTTTTTTTTTGTAAAAAGGATGATTATATACTAGTAGACATACCAGTAAAAATGTCTTTATTGGTAAATGAAATAATCATTGCTTATAACAAACTACGATTGGTTTATCATTTGGAAGTTGATTACCAATCAAAGATCGATCAATAAATAGGCTATTAATTACTAAATTATTGTTTAATATTGCATAAATTATGAATAATTCTATGTTACTTCTATAAGACTGTTTAAAGTTTATTTATAAATATTAATTGTTCGTATAGTTTTTATAATACTTTAATGAAATTTCATTGCTTTTTATCATTCCGTAACCCAACTGATTTATTTAAAAGGGTGCTACGTCTGTCAATATTAAAATTACTAGACATAACCGGAATTAGTATTAAAGAAACTCTTGTTGTTTTCATTTTATCTGTTTATTTTTATTTTCAATCGATTATAATAGTTTTAAAAATTATAAAGAAAGGAAAATTATAGATATGAGTCAAAACAAATATGAGTATTTGTTTTTCTAACCATTCGTCTAAAGCTCGTAGTCTACAAATTTTTAGATTTGGAATATTTCTATAATAGGCCTTATATAATAGACTTTAAAGGAAATTTTACGAAGTACAATATAATCTTTTCTACTTTCAGAAAAATATAAATCGCCGTTGCGCTACACGAATTTTATTTCCATGTTTCCTAGATTAAAAAATCAATGAGAAAACTATAAATCAATTTTTAATAGAACGTCAATAAAATAAGTAAAATTTTTCTTTCTCTTTGCATAAATTCGAATAGAAATTGAAGAAAATAATATTTAAAATAATCAGAGAAAGGAAAAAAAAAGAAAACAAACAAAAAGAGAAATAGTTCCGTTTGTCGATCATTATGGAAAAAATTATGGAAATTCGGAAATATTCCATTCTGGTATATGCAAATCAGGAAATTTTATGGAAGACTAATAAAGTATCCTAGAATTTGCTTATTTCGCAAAGCACATATTTAAGTCTACTAAGAATAAAATTCAATAACAATGATAAATGGCATAAGTCTAGTAAAAAGTAAAGTCGGTTCCAAAAAATTCTCTCATTACTTCGCCAATCGCTCGTATTCAACAGAAAAAAAAAAAATACAAACATAAACAAACATTGCATATTTTATTTGTAGAAGCAAAGTGCCGCATCTCGACTTGTTCTTCTCCAATACCCAGATGTCAGATTTCGCTCGTGCGTCCCCTTGGCAACGACAAATGGGACGACTGCTCATCGCAGACAGAATCAACCAATAAGAGATCAAGCTCCGCCCCATCACTCAAGCATTGCGTGACCGTTAGTTTGAACATCGCTTGTTTATCTCAATGTGTATATATACGAATGTTGAATTCCACATTGATAATTATTTTACTTTATTGCAAGCTTGTGAGAAATGACCACATCGTATAGGACCGCTGGAATTTCATCTGCGGATATAATCATTTAATTTAGGTTGTAGGATCTTTTGCCCTACAATTACGATAGGGAACAACCTCTAGTCCGCCCCTCGAGTATTGCAACTCGGTCGAAATCACTCGAATTTGCCGACTACATGGTGAAAATGATGGTTGTAGCAATAAGAGGAGAAAGCTGGTAATGGAATAGCAACTGCATTAGTATAGGGATTGGATATGTTTCGTTCCCACATCTGTACCACGTTCACGTATAAAGTCAATCTGAAGCGATACTTTATTTAAAAACTACTACCTAATACTTTATAAACTATTTTCTCACATCTGTTACGGTTATTAAAGGTTTTATACTAGAAAAAAAACTACTTTTTTACAAGTTTACTAGTTCCAGTTCGATATGTTCTCGTATTGTTTCTTTGATGTTACGTAAAAACTTAGGCTTATTATTTCTATCGTATTCAGTTTATTCGCCATTATATGAAAATTTGTATTATTTTATATATAAGCAAAGATTCTTTATATTATAACAAATCCATCATAGATTCTGTCATAAAAAAACAAAACAAAAAAAGTAACGATCTGTAACATCTGCTTCATTAAAATTTTATTCAAAATTTGGTAAGCGAATAAAAGGGCAAAAATCGATAAGTGATTTATTGTAATACTTATGATAAACTGCTTATATCATTACCATATTTTCTAAATGAGATAATGAATGTTTAAATTTTCGATTTCTCTAAACCACGTATTGGTTCCTATAGATCTACTCATTAATCTTCTACGGGGGCATAATCAATAACGATAGGTTAACTCCATAATTCGAACACAAACACACACGATCGTCTCTACGCACATACACATGAATATTTTTAAGAAATATTTGATTTAAATAAGAATTCGATTTATGTAGAAAAGTGGAATTTTAATTGTTTTTAGTTGACGAAGAAAGCGACGGAAGTGAAGTATGACACCTAAATACCTAAATCGGAAGCGTGACTCCGTAGACGATTCTCCATCGATGTGCTGGTAATGGGGGTTATATAGGGGGAATTCAGTCACGCTAGGACCAAGTTAGAGGGATGCGGAGGGGAGGAAAACACAGCTAACGAGCTCTTTCAGGTCTATAGCATTTATCACTTGCCTATTGACCATCAGTGCAATAATGGAGGAAATCAAAACATGATTTTTCACCATGTGGCCAAGTACCCAAGAGGCAGTATTGGTAGGAGATCCTTAATCCGTCAACATCTTCCTCTTATTCCTAAAAAATGATTGTTGATCTCAGAATCAGTCGAAAAATACTAGCACACATCACTTATGCACAGGAAGATAGAAAACATAGGCCTATATAAAAATTTTAATAAAATCTGACGCATTCAGAAAAATAAAAAGACACTCTATACCATTTAAAACTCATTATGATTTCAAATTTTAAAAATTATTTATATTTTATGCAAAAATATAAATATTAAATTATTTAATCTATAAATTTTTATTTGTTTTTTTTTTTTTAATTCTGAGGTTGATTTAATTTCCATATTTTTACATTTCATCCTATTTAAACTCGATTATTTTGTCGTAGTTTATAAAACAAGAAGTCATTAATTACAATTATTTTATCGAAAATATGTCTCTCTCAGAGTAGTTATTTCGCTAAGGATGTTTGGCGTGTGAGGCATGCGAAATAAAGTCAGGAAGAGATAGAGAGAACCTCCTACGTGGTGTTGTCCTAAAGAATTTCTCCATTCTTCCTGTCACGATAAGTAATCAGCGATTTCTTTCTCCTCCTTGTGTAAGCACGCATAACGTGTCGTCAACACCGAAGAAGAGATTCGACAACTACTTCTAACCAAAACTCTGGAAGAGAAAGGGTTAAAGTCTTCGAACGAAAGAATTTCATGGGTAAATATCTTTTATTCTACACCATACTTTTACCTTCTGTTAGAAAATTAACCAAATCGCGCTTAGGCCTATATAATATTAGACATGATCTGCGTGTAATTTGAATTTATAGTAATGATAATCGTAACCTGCTACAAATTACGCATACGCGTAACCTATATCGCGTTTAACGTGAGTAATTCTGTATACGTAGATAAGTAGATCTATTATCGATAGCAGGTTGAATTAAAATGACGAAAATAAACGGATAAATGATGATTCTTTTCGTCTGTTAAGAGTAGAAACGAACGAAATTGTTTTCGCGAAAGGGAAAGTTTTCACAGAAGCTATAATTATTCTGTTGCATATTTTTTCGTCTAGCGAAGTTGCTATGCGTGTCTTTTGTTTACAGTTATTAATTTCTATTTTTATTTCTTAGTATGTATTTTTGAGAAAGAGAGAAAGCATTTAATTATCAAGTGCAAAAGATTTTATAATAAATATATTTCGGATGGACAATAAGTTAATTATTACTGTTTTAGCAATACTTTCCGAATAAACATTGCAATTACTGTCTATGGTCCGTATCGTGTTTCGTCATATTAAAAAAAAAAAAAAGAAAAAAGAATCATTTAAACATAATTTGAAAAGATTGTTCCTTCTTTCTTTATCATTATGCTTTGTTTTTAGAATTTTTGAAAAGACGATAATTATTTTGTTTGGCCTTCTATGCGAACAACTTGAATTATGCAAAATTTTGTATTCTTAAAAGAGTATCGTCATTAAAAAGATAAAAGGTTTTCATTGATGAATATTTTATTTCTGTACATCTTATAAATTTATAGGCCTATGGAATTTAAGTTTATAAATGTTTATTCTTTCTCAATATAAAATAGTTAAGATGCTTTTTACAATAAATAAATTTTTCGAAATTTTTATTTTATTTTATCCATGCTTTTTTCTTTCCCAAAATTTTTTATGTATGGTAAATAAATTAAGAAATGTCTCATTTATGTATACAGTACTAAAATCGACGTATAGGCCTGCAATATTGAGCAATATTTTGAGCACAATAAAATTAGATGTAGTGTTTAATGGTTTCTGATATTATATTCGTATTAAAGTATATAAATCATATATCTTACACTACTAAAATCGACGTATAGGCCTGCAATATTGAGCAATATTTTGAGCACAATAAAATTAAATGTAGTGTTTAATGGTTTCTGGTATTATATTCGTATTAAAGTATATAAATCATATATCTTATAACTATTATAAATTTAAAGATTTGTAGAATTTTACACCTTTTAATATATAAATGTATATGATTATAAATAAATATGCAAATAAAAATAAATTTGTGAGAATGTATATATTATCGTATGCTTAAATGAAACATAACAGCCAAAAATTCATTAAAATATTCACGGTTTTACTGACCTTCTTTCTAGAATTTAAATAGTTCTTAGTCATTAAATCAAGAATTTCACATTGTTATGATTCTGAAAATAATTTTATTTAATATTTGAAAAAGTTTAAATAAATTTATAGTTTTTTTTTTTCTCTTTTTTTAATTGAAATGGAGTATTTTCTTTTAATATTATCACAAAATCAGATATTTCTCACGTTATTTCAACTTTTCAATCAAGATTCATCAAAAAAATATTAACGAAAATTCTAAATAAGTTACTAGATTTATAAATAAGTTATACAGTTTCGTATTAATATATTCTTCATCTTATATTAATATTTAGTTCAATATCTAACGCAGATCGCTAGCGAAATGAGAAAAACAGTGAGAATTCTATGTCACAGTCTCCACACGGAGAATCTGATTGGCCGTATAGACACATGACGCAGTGTTAACACAGGTTTTATTTAACGATTTGCGTGCGATGCCAACCAATCAAAAGTAAATATACAATCTGTATCCTATAATTATAATTATAATTATTTTTTTTTATACAAAGTATTATATAAAACTTAAATAAAACCAACAAATTTTATTAATAAAAATTTCACTCAAATAAATTATAGAAAAATGTATTGAAGTGTGCTTGTAAAAAAAAAGGAGTTCTAGATGCTATATATAAAAATAGTAAACACTCAATATATCTTTTAAAAAACATGAAGAGGTAAAAAAAAGTAAGTTAAAAGAATTCTATTGCCTTCGTAAATGAAAATAATAATAGAAAAATTTGTCTGATTTTTTAGATATTACTTATTATTGAAAATTTAATCAAGTTAGGAATAAGTTTATTAATTTAATAGTTCCGCATAAATATAAAAACCTTCTAAATCAGTAAACTTTCATGTAAAGATATTTATTAAAGTTTTACTTCAATTAATTTAGTTAGATTTATAAAATTTAATACAGTATTTATGCAAAATAATTATAACATATACTTAAAAGCAAGAACAAGATTAAAGTTAAATAAATTATAAGTTAAAATCGAATATATTTAATCCGTAAAAATATAAATGATTATTAAATCTGTTAATATCGTAATACAGTATTTTAATGTATAATTATGGTGAAGATAACTTTTTATATAATTATACTTTATATCGACGTGAGAAGTCGTGACTATAAAAATATCTTCAGAAATGTTTATAAATTAAAAAAAATTAAAATTAAAATTTACCGATATATAAATAAATCTAAATATTAAACAAAAATTATAATAAAAAAATTTTTTTAATATGGAAGAACTTCTCAAAATACTGTTTCTACAATTTTATCGAAGAGGATCGATAGCGTAGTGGATATTTGTAGATTTATCAGGATTTGTCTTTTATTAAAAAGTTCAGATTTATTTTGCTTTAGAATGATATTTAAGCTTTTAAAACAAGGTTACAGATTAAACTTTTTTCTTTAGCAAAGTTAAGCTTTCACTAAGATGTAGACAGACAGCAGTTAACGTATACAAAGAAAAGTGTCTTTCTTACATATTCGAAGAAAATTATTGTATAATTACATAATTATAATATACAGAGAAACAATTTATCCCCGAAAACTTAATCAGATAAAAAAATTTTTAACCATTAAGCTTATAATCCGATTTATCCTTTTTATCCGATAGAAATAATTGCGCATCTATTGTTTATCAACCGAAATTTCGGAGAAATTTTGAAGATTATTTTTTTTTATTATAAATAATATTTATAGATATATTTTAGAAAATCTAATCAATCTTAATCGATATTTATCTCACATCTACGTAATAATTAGATTTACAACATATTTTCATGTAAATCTTGTAAAATTAAGATTCGGACTGTTCTTCGCTTAGCGATTTTAGTGTATGTAGAGAATAAAAATACATTATAGCATATGTTTAATATTATGTGTACGTAGCATTCTTCAAAAATACTAATTTAGGTTGATGACAGACCCTGACCAAGCTGTTTCGACGGGAGGCCACACCTTGAAACTCAGAAGCATCAGTCAACTGATTACTCAGTGTGAACGTGTCTAGCCTAGAGAAACCCTATTGTTCGAAGCCGGCAACAGGGTGCCTCTCCGTTATGCTATATCATTACCCATCTCGCCAACAGACGATTCCCAAAAAACTTTCCGTTTCTATAATTGCTAAAACTTTCCAGGAAATCCCGAAAAATCTTCAAAAGCGAAATGATGTTTCCTGTACTGAATTTTTATAAAACGTTAACATTTTTATATATATATAAATAAATTATGTTAAAAAAAGGAATATTTTAATTAATATTTATATTATAAATTAGTATTATGTTGTTATTACAATCTTATATTGATATAATATGCAAATTAATACGTAGAACACATTCTGTTTGCTTTAAGCAGATGTTTGCAAGTTTATGAATCGAAATCACTTAATTTCTTGAATAATTCTTTAGATCTACCTCATATCGAGTCCGTAGACACTGATATTTTGGACAAAATCGAAAAATAATGCATATTATCTGTTTAAAAATAAGTAAAATTCATTTAAAATATTCTTATAGAAATTTATAAATATACATATTTACATAAATTATAGATCTATATAGGCTTTATATATTAAATTTTATTACTGAATTATGAAATTTTCTACTTAAGAAAAAATGCAAATTGTTAATTTATGATGTTTATTTATTTATTTATTAAAAAAAATTACGTAGAATTTACGTAGAAATGTTAATAAATGCGGCTTTGATTCTAATATTTTCCAGCAGATTAGATAATATTTTAAGAACATAAATATGTTAAAACTTTAACTAGTTAGCTGGCCGTCTATATTTAAAACATTCTATATATGTTCTACACAGGTGGTTCTACATGTATTAATTTAAAAATAAAATATACTTATTATGTTTGAATATCATTAAAAAAAAGCTAATAATAAATAATTAATCGCTATAAGCAAGGTCTTACGATCTTTACAGGCCTTAGGCACTTTTGTATTGAATTTTTATTTTTTTGGGTCAATAAATTTTTTTCGGCTATCAAATATAGACACTTATAAATTTCGTATGTTCTAGGTACAGTGCCTAGGACCTAAGAACTTTATCGACTTATATTCTAGATGGATAAAACTTCTTTTATTAATTCTAGAATATAAAAAAGTCATTTTAAATACTATTTTCTCTAAATAAGATTATAAAATTTAAAAAAAAAAATGAAAACCTACAAAGTTAATAATGATAAATTAATATAAGAATTGTTTTAAAATCAAGTTAAAATTGATGTTGAAATACAATTAAAAATTAAAAAAAAAAATCAGAAGAATCTAACATTATTAATTTATTATTGAGTTCATAAATTATTTATTAAATTTAGGAATATATTTGATGTTTCTACTGTAAAAAATATATATTTCTTGAAACTATGTCTACGAATAATTAAAATGAACAATTTTTAATGTTTGCAGAATATATGTTTACATATATTATCGAAGAGTTCAGCAATTTTTTTTATTAACGTAAAACTATTTATTAATGACAATAAACAAAATAAAATTGAATTAAGAAAGAAAAACAACTGCTCTAACTATATTAAGTGTCGCACTTTTAAGTTGCTTATCAAAATATTTATAATATGAAGAATAAAATGATTTGACTTATCTATTTTTATGTTAATTTTTTTTATAAAAAATTTTGTGTCGAAATTTTTAATAGTTTAAAACAGGAATACTTGTTATATGCTTAAGTTTTCTACAAAATTCTCGCACTATTAGGTCTATGTGATTAATTTATGGAAAAAGTAAAATTTAAATCGGAATTATTTTTAAATTCCAATTTTATGTTGATTGTCGTGTTAAAAGAAAAATAAGTTGATTTATTTGTATTCTAGAATGCAGTTGAGATGAATAAATGAATGGTAGATTTACATACTTCCAAAATTCGGTCACTTACACCTTCTCTTCCTTATAAAGTTTCAGGTAGGCGCTAAATTCTCATTGAAATCTTAACTCGATTCGGATGGGAATGCAGAATTGGATCCAAAAATGAGACCGGAAGAGAGAAATTCAATGAAGCGAGTCATTTTAAAGCCTGTTTACATTCGACAATTCGGACAATAAAATGAAGAGATGACGTCACGGAGGATATCCGGTGCGATCTTCTACTCGCTACGTGATCGATTCTCGTCTCCATGGTTACGCACGAGCCGACGCCGCCGGCCAATCAGCGAGTAAATCACCTGCGGCTTTTGGTAAAGCCCGCCGCTTCATCAATTAGAAGTGGCTGTGATTTGGTGGGAGACCAACAAATAGAGGACGCTGTCGTGGTCGATGATTGAAGCGGTTCGGGGTGAAGAGTTAAAAGCGACACTCGCTTGAACTTCAAAGGAGATGGCGATATCGGGTTGAATCGGTTTACTTTCATTCAACGAAATGTCCACTTCCGTATCGGACTCGAAAAATGAAAAAAGTGACACGCTGAACAAGGAACAGGAAACAGATTCGGAATCGGGGACTAAATCCGATTCGGCAGAAACCGAAACTAGCAAACCTCGCTTGTCGGCCTTCACACCGGTCACTGGTGGTCATCACTTGTCTATAAACCCTTCCTTGCTCGGACTATCGGACTATTTGGGGGCCAGGGTACTTCCATTCGCGGCCAAATTCACCGAACTCTCGAAACCTCATCAAAGTGGAGAAGTGAATGCTGGTCAGCCTCTGATTCTTACCGGAAGGACTTCAGCTGTTGGATCAGCTACTGTCCCCACCACCGATGGAACTCCAGGATCCAGTCTATCTGCTCACAGTCCAGTATTTCGGCCACTCTTTCCAGCGGCAGGCTTGTTTCCTACCGCTGATCCTACTCTCATCTATCGAGGATTCGGAGAATTTCCTCTAGCTCCCACAGGACTACCTCCTTTCTGTAAGTAAACATTTCCCATATATATATATATAACCTTAGTTCGTAATCTTTCATTAAAGTCCAAAAAATTATCCAGATCTCTATTAATATTCATATCAACTAGTACAAATTCTTCCTAAGGTAGAATGGGTGCGGTTTGTCTGTGTCCCGTTCTTCTGCCTATTTATTATTCATCTGCCTGTGGGTGTCTCTACACAGGAGATCAAAACCACTGCTGCTAACCTATTTTACTTCCTACGTGTAGCATTTTTACAAGGGTAACGAAAAAGAAACGTTAGCAACAGATTCGAGTAATAAAATTCAAATCTTTGTTTCGACTCGGATTCGGAATGACTACAGACACGCACCGTGAAACAAAATCCTTCGAGGAAATAACCTATATATGTGACGTATTTTAAAGATATTCGATTTTCCGGCTTAATACTCTGTGACGATAGATAAAGCGATTCTAACTCGAATAGACTTTTAACCACGTTCGATATACCGAGATAAATATTTTCTTTTTAATCGTGTCGTTAAAGATATTTATTATTATTATCGTTATTAAATAAGGAGACATAAAAATTGATATAAATTTATGCCAGAAAAAAGGAAAAAAATATAAAATTTATTACACGAAACTACCACGTTATTAACTTTGATTTAACATTCACTAAACAAGCTCATTATAAGAATGTAATATAATTAAGGTAACGCATCGTCTGCTGCTGTTAGCAGCATTACGAATGAGTCGGTCATCGTGTGAACAAGGTTAAGTAGGAAAGTTCGGGTTAAACAGCTAATGCAGAAAATTATGTATCCCAATTAACTGCTGTCTCTCTTGTCTGCTTCGTCTTCCGACGCTTGCCATATGTCGACCGGACGAAGGAAGCCGTGGGAAATAACTCTGCACACATTTTCATTTGTCACTGGAGCGATGCAAACCTTCGCTTATCAGCATTAACATCTTAAACTTTTACCATCCCGCTTTAAAAATTATAAAAGGAAAATCAATGATACGTTACTTTTCCGCAATCCAAATCTATCCTCTCTTCTCTATACTGTATATATACACATATCTATCTCCAAACGTTTTCGTCCATTAGATTTATTTGAACGGCGTGCAATAAAAGAATGCAATTTTCTACATATCTCTCGTACAGAATGTGCACGAAACAGTTTCGTTTTATATTTACAGTTAAGGTTGTGCGAACTATTTTTAACGTTTTATATATATAAAAGATCCTGTCGCACTTTCTAGACGTCATTTTCCGTTGTTTGTGAATCTTTGAGGTGAGAAACACGTGTTTCCTCACCTCTAAGATATCTTCATAAAAAAAAAAATGTAATAGAAGAATTGCATATAGACTACGAGTTATTTCCATCTATGCTGCGTGTTTATATAAAAACAACATCTAGATTTTTGCAAAGATAAACTATCATTTTCGGCAAACATATGATCTGCAAAGGATGGAACACCCGGATACAGCCACAACTGCATAATGGAAACGGACCAAAGTGGCTTCTCTGTTAGTCATTTAAGTCATTTAAATCGAAATATATATTTTTATATATTTTTTTTCTAAATGTACCTTTTTTTAACGCCGTCCTTCGCTCGATTCGAGTTTTCTTAAAATTTTACTCTACAACAAATATAAATAACTTATTAAACGTTGTTACGTCGAATAATGTCGTGAAATTGTCGAAAAGACGTGAAATTTCTATAAAGATGGGAAAAATAAATGTAGAATAACATGTATTATTATATTTTTATTTAATATTTAATAAGGAAACGATACGAACTGAAAGACTTTTAGAAAGTTTATAATTAGAACTACTCGTATTGAGTTACATAAATTAGACTTTTCTCCAATTTTCCTTTGTTTATAAACAACTTAAGGTCTGTAAATTATTCTATTAATACCGCAGAACGGTTTAAATTATTCAAAAATCTTCTCAAATGCTCTAAAAATTCTTAAAGCGGAACATTATCAATCTAAAACAACCATATTTCATAGTTAGGATTTCTAAATTTTCTCAATAGTTTGATCATTTTTTTTTAATTTTACTTATTTATCTCTATATAGTAATTAAAAGTTGTTCTATTTTTAATTTTATATACTTGCCATCGTAAATGAAATATTTTAAGGAAAAAAAAAACACATTTTTAAAGATATATAGTTAGTTTAATTCTATTTTTAGTAACATGACTCAAGATGCTACTTCAAATTCTGATGATATATAACAAATAGTACGATAAATAATAGAATAAAATAGACAAAAATTATAAATTTATATTAAAAAGTAAAATTTATTTTTACAAAAATACCGAGAAAAGTTTTATAAAATTTGAACAGTTTTTTAAATATTTTAATTCATTTTAAAAGGGTAGAAAAATGTAAATGTTTTGTTAGAAATTAACTGTAAAAAGCCTGCAAAATATTCTAAACATCGAAAGAACTTTCCGGCAATATAATAATTACAATTTTCTCCATTTCTGTCTGAATAGAGAAGAATTACCGTTAAAACTAACTGTCAAAATTAGATTAGCACGTAGGTTAGCAATTACAGGAAGGAAAGCATTAGAAGCAGATATTTTTATAGTAACATCCTTTTTTTTTGTACCTCCACATCCGGTCCAATTGCCCACCCTCTCTTTATTTTCCATTACATCAATTAATGGTTGGTCCACACGGTGTCACTGGCCCGTGGCATCATTTCCTGGCCCAAGGGGGAGGAGATAGAAATGCGGTAAATATCTAAATGGGCAAGGGCGCATCGTGCGCGTGGCATTTCACCCCATCTCCTCCCCTTATCATTCGAACGGTAGCGGAACTACAAATGAGAAGCTCACGTTGCGTCAGTAGGCGGACACATTCGGACAGATGCTCCTATAGAACAATGTCCATTGTCTACTTTCCGGTTGCTCGTCTACAATTGTAATTGCCGATTACGCCAAACGCATCGATGTGAAATGACATGCTGATCTCCAAATTCCTACAATCAAACCCATTTTCACTAGTCTACAACAAAGTTATATATAAAAAAAGAGTATTTATCATCCGCAGAAGGAGTCAGAAAGTAAAATATCGGGAGCCTTCAAAGAAAAAGTCAAAATTTAACTCAACTCTTACTCTCATAGTTTATTCAAAGAGTAAGTTAAATTCTAGCCAGATATTAATCTACATTTGAAATTTCCTTCCTTGTTTTATAGCTAGAATAGGTCACATATGTTTGCCATATGATTTCAACTTCAAAATTCAACATTGAAATACATGAAACTTCTTTTTTTTATAATTATTTCTATGAATTTTTGTCCTTTTTTAGAGAATTTTTAACGAATCCACTTCTCTTCGAAGAATCTTTTAAGATCTTTCAACAGTAATCTTTATCGTAAAACCATAAATCTTTAATAAAGATATGTAACGAAATATGGATACGACATATTATAAAATGCAAATAATTTCTGTATTTTAATAATCAAACAACGAAAAAGGTATCAAAAACAGAAAACAAGTTGCAATTGTTAACTGTTAGTAATAAGAAATATTGAAACTAAGCTGCGGTATTTTGTTTTCCTAAGTTTCAGTTAACAAAGTTATCAATATTTCAATGGATACATCCAGCCAACAATGTTGAAGTTCTGTTTCGTCTATCTTCTTCGTACATCCGTTTTGTTCCCAAACACAATAAAATAAAACAAGATTTAGGATCCAAACACCACGATCGTTGCATAGACACAAAGTTAATATATCGTAAATAAATATATTTATTTATTTATTATATACTACAATTTAACTCGTAAAAAATGCATTAAAATAATTTTAATAAAGTAAATTTAACTTAATATATTTATATTTTATCGAATTTTAAAATATTTATAGACTTGTTTTAAGAAATAAAATTGTTTTCGGGTGAAAACAGTTCAAAGTTTCAATACGGATCTAATTCTTTCTGAGTTATTAAAATTTTCGAAGGCATTTCATTTGAAATAATAAAATAATCGATTATAATTCTCATAGA
Organism: Olivierus martensii; assembly: GCA_000484575.1. Classification (NCBI taxonomy): domain Eukaryota; kingdom Metazoa; phylum Arthropoda; class Arachnida; order Scorpiones; family Buthidae; genus Olivierus; species Olivierus martensii. Next base: position 4,294 of record AYEL01092244.1, on the reverse strand, counting down.
TTAATTATTTTTCATTAATTGGGAGGTTTTATGTGAATAAATACAGTCTAGAAAGTTTTTTTTTTTTGCTCGTAGATCTCCATGTATACGAGCGAAAGCAACTTTTGAGAATGGATTTATTCATGCAAAATGTTTTAATATATATATATATATGAACTGGGTATTTTTCATTAATTGGGAGGTTTTATGTGAATAAATACAGTCTAGAAAGTTTTTTTTTTGCTCGTAGATCTCCAGGTATACGAGCGAAAGCAACTTTTGAGAATGGATTTATTCATGCAAAATGTTTTAATATATATATATATGAACTGAGAAATAATTAGTCTATGAGAATTAGCATAGATTATTTTATTATTTTGTAGATTTATGAGCGATATGTATATATACAGCTTGGTCTTTTTGAATATACTTCAATGTTTTTGAATATCTTGATTCACCATCTAGGTCTTTCTGAAAATATATTTGATAATCTAAAGCACCAAATATCCATTCCAACTTTAAATTATTGTAGTATTCGGAATTATAACACTTGGAAGACGTTTTGATGCCGAAACATTAGATAAAAATTCATAGCCTGTAACTCATATAAATAGCATTGTATATATTTCTTTAAGTATAAAGAGGGAAACGGAACATCAGTATCTAAGAAATTGCTGAAAGCATTAGTGAATAATATGTATCCTATAAATATTTCTAACCTGGCAGACTTAGCTTTAACCTTCTTTATACCGAGATGAGTCTAGGGTATATTTCATTAGCAAATTACCGCGGTGCTTTATTATAGTGTAGATGATGGATTGTCTATTTTAGGGGGGAGCCTTGTGACCTAGAAAATTTTAGCCTCGAGCTTGTCTGACTGAAGTTCATTTCGACAAAAATGCCTTCCGCTTCCCTCAAGGTGGATCGGGAGGTCGGGGTACGATATCCAGCTGTTAGAGCTTAAGAATAGATGAAGGTCAGGAACGTTTCTTTCGAATTTTAACATTTCCTTTCAAAAATTGAATCCTCTTTCTCCTAGACAATGGACTTGTGATTTGTTTTCACCCTACAGTAACTTTTTGTTTTTTTTTTTTTTTTTTTTTTTTTTTTTTTTTTTTTTTTTTTTTTTTTTTTTTTTTTTCCTCCCCTTAGGTTATAGAATTGTTTCCATATTTTACGATTGATAGAAGTGGAAATTTATAACAAAATACTTCTGTGGTTTCAATAAAATAATCGGGATTAAAATATTTACAATTTTTTTTTATTATTCTTTCTGGATTTTAGATCTTTATTTTAACGGGAAAATTATTGATTGAATAAATAATTCATTCAATAACAGTTTTCGATAAATTATTGCTATTTTTTTTTTTTACAACATATTCTTCTATAAGTTTTATGTGAAAGGCAAGTTTGTAGATCTTTTGTTCGCGGTCTTGCTGAAGTTAGGAGCGACTTAATTTAACAAACTAAAGGGCTAAAATTATAGAATTTTTGTATTTTCTCGATGATACGAGAAGGTATATTATGCTTAACTTAAGAAACATTCGTTATAGACTCAAAAATAAAACATTTTACTTATTTAAATTACTTATTAAATTTATATTTCCGGTAAACGTGAAAACAGTAACGAAATAAAGAGTTAGTTCATTTTTCGAATTTTATAAAATATTATTAGAAATTAATTATAATAATATTAGTATAAAAAAATGCAAAAAAAATTCAAGTTTGAATCTGCAAGTGGAAGCTTCTTAACATACATTTTCACTTGACAGAATTTTAATTATTAAATTTTTTAAGTTATAAATTTTATATATTTCACAATTCTATATCTAACATTAAACCAAATAGAGATTAAATTTATTATTTAATATTTTATTTAAATTTAATTATTTCGTATTTAATAAATAAATCGCATGTTAACTCGAACTTATCAAGTACTGAACTTATTATAAAGGCCATTGTCAACAGTTTCCATTCGGAATACAAAATAAAATTGTGAATATTTCTATAACAAAATAGTTTTATTTTCAAACTATCTAGACATAGTAATTTTATGTCTGTGTATTTCTAAAAAAATTTGGAATTAAATAGTGTTTTTGTAGAATTTAAAAGATCTACAGTTATAAAAATTATAAATTTACACGAATGTTTTTAACAATTTTATGTAAACTAACGGGCCTAAAGTTTTCTCGTAAGAATTTTCTATAGCAGGCTAATGAAAAGAAATATTAAAAGAAAAAATTTATTTATAGATTTAATTAAAAGCTGACAAAAATTCGCAAGTTTTACTTACCTGATTTCATGTAATCACTCCACACGAATATAATCTGTCTCTATAGCAAATTATGTGATGGGTATCGAAAATTTGCAAATAAATTTATAAAAACCTGCTGTATTTATAAATATATCAATCTATTGTCCATAGATTTTAGCGATGATTTCCGAAACAGATTTAAAAATCTACAAATACATATTACTCTATCCAATTTCGCATATTTATTACTCATTACTGTACTCTTCCCTACCGTGTAATTTGTGCATCGAACATATATCAAAAAAAAAAAAATGGAAAAAAAAAAAATGCAGGAGTTTTTTCTCAGTGGGGCACACCGAGGGTTTAATCTAGCATCTGTAGGTCATCATTTGTTTTAATCTTCAAATTAATAATGTATATTTATTCTGAAAGGAAATGCAACGATATTATTAAGTGAATAGGTCTACTTTTATTCAATTTAGTTAAGATTTTTTTTCTTTTTTCAGTACGTTTAAAAGACGTTAACAGGATATTGGATATTGTACCGATACTTGGTCGAAACAGATGAGTACATTAAAAAGATCTGTGCTCCAGTCTGCCGTTAATTTCTAATTCTAATAAGTTCATTTTTCAAACTTTCAAAATCGACCTAATTCAGCAATTAACATTATCGAGAAAATGTCAACGAAATTTGAAATATTTAAAAAAAAAAAAAATACTTTTTCGTATTCAAAGATTAATTTCGTCCATTTTTGTAACAATTTCTGATATCCGAAATCTTCGCTAAAGGAGTGTGTAATAAGGATTTTTAATGATCATCCAAACATTCTGTTAAAATATTGTAATTTAAATTTGAATGATGATACCGATTCCTAGCAGTAGTAGTTGCATCGAGTTTCTCGTTTGTCAGTATAATTTTTTAAAATTACTTCGGAAGCTTGATATATGCTGGAATGTCTATAGAACGATATACACACCTATTGAGGATATAATTAATTTTTTTAATTAATTTAACCGATGAAAAATATACGCGTTTTTTAATATTTTTTTTCCTTATCTAATTTTGCTTTTCTGACGTTTGTTTGTCTTCTTGAAAACATCATTCGCGTTGTAGTTTATGCACTATTTTTTGAGTTTTCACTGTATTTTACAGCTAAGTTAGACCTTTAACAACTTTAGATCTTTATTATTTATGATTATTTTAATGAGATTTGTTAAAATTTGAATAGAAAATGGTTAAGGAGAAGTGAATTTGTTACCAATTTTAACAAGAGCAGTGATAAGAAAAGTGGAATCTTTTCACGAATAAGATTTTGTTGATGTGTTAATTACCAAAATTTCTCTCATAAGGTGCATTTATGATCCTCTAAGGGAACTTATGCATGAATAAATATTGATAAAACAATCTTGATCTTGTAGATTTAACTTAAATTTCTCTGTAGATGGATAGATTATTTTATATGTATTACATGATTTACTATCTCTTACAAGAGAAATTAAACAGTCAATAGATGTGAAAACAGTCCGTTCACCTATTAAATAATTAATTTTGTGAATATTTATAACAAATTTAAGATAGGAAATTAAATCATCCCTCAGTAAGATCTCATTATTACAACAATAGCAATAATAGTAAAATATACTTTAAATGAGATATATAATCTAGTCTGTGGTTTGAAAATTCTTGACATATCTTTAATTTGTATGCCACTTTTAAAATATTTTCGTTCATGAGCAACCATTTTATATAACTAATGGATTTTTAGTGCTTAAAACTTGCGATTGATTTTAATATTTTTCAAAATTTATTCATCACTTAAATTTTAAAATTAATTAATCACGTAAAATTTATATTTTGTATAGATTTATTTAAAAAGAAAAAATAAAATAAAAAATAAGAACAACATCCGAAATTTATTATAACCGAACCGAATAAGTTCTTAATTATATTTTCGCATATTTATATTCGGAGCTAAAATAATAACGCGAAAAAAGATTTAAATTTAAAAATTTTTCAATTATTATTATTATTAATTTTTTAAAGCCATAAAATAATTTAAA
>AYEL01092239.1:0-53001 GCA_000484575.1 Olivierus martensii | reverse complement strand
TCATCTGATATATACAAAAATATATTTTCTTGAAAAATATCGCAATTTAATTCTAGAAAACAAAAATGACTAATTATATACAAATCGCTTTCTGTATGTATATATATTTATGGAACGAATTTAACATTTATTGTATTTATTTTAAACCTTTAAAAAACTTAAAAGATTATATCGATTAAAATTAGAATAATAATTACAAAAGATATATATATATGTATTTATATCTTCCTATAATCCGGCACTTTTCCAACGCGATGAGTGCCGGATTTCAAAGAATTTCCTATAAAAGCTACTAATTAATAACATTCAACTGGAAATTAATTATTTAAAAAATAATTACTGTAAATAAAGAAATGTAGGCCAATTTAATCTATTTTTCATGCAAATTAAGGCCGAGAATAAAACTGTTAAGTATAAAATCAGGTAAGAAAGTAAGGGCCCTCTATCGGGGGAAGGGGACCCAAGCGGTATATGGTACGTTTTAATAGTATTAAGCACCCTGTAATAGTGTGTGCGAAGTAGGTTAGAGGTCAAATTTTGAATGCCGGTCAATGGAAAAAAAAAAAAATTGAGAGTGATTCTATATGTGAATGGGATCTGTTATATAACTTTATATCTGATGAATGGGCATCGAAAAAAAAGCATTGTTTTGTATTTAGAACTGTAATGAATTTAGCTTGTCGAATTTCTATGTGGCCCACATGAAAGATTCATTAAAGCTTTTGTTTGTGCAGGGAATTAGGAGGTCGTTCATAGCTTTATATTTTCATCGTGTGAATTTATACGAGCTCTTCAAACAGTACTACGAGCTCTTAAAACAGTACATATCGGTATATTCTCAGACGTTTTAAAATGATGCTTAATGGTAAAATCGCTATATATGAATCTGTATAAATTGCAAGTTTGCAAAGATGCTTATGTGGAAATAATTAAATAATTTTGTAATTTTATAATTTAGGATTATTATGATATTTTCAACCAATATTTAAAGTTAAAACTGAGAAACAGGATATTGCAGTGATGAAAACTATGTAAATGGAAAAAAGTTGTGTGATTTCGTAAAGGTAGGTCGTAGATTAACGGAAGTGATTGCATTGCGTTCGGAATGTAAAATCACGCGAAATTCGTTAGAATTATCAAATTATCTCTTAAATTTCTGTAGAAAACGTAAAAAAGGTCGATTCATAGGCAACTTTGGGGCCCTATATCTTGGTAACGAGCCTCTGGCCAAAAACATTACCTCATTTTTGGATTCAGCATCATCGAATTAGGGGGGTACAATATAAAGGGGGTCGAATGGGTACCAATAACCTGTAATCTTATCTATAGGTACCCTCTGTATCTATTAAGAAAAAGACATGTGGGATTTTGAATGTGTAATACCTAGTAATTTGCTCCCTTATCTTGTGCAATGATATTACCTATATTTATTAATTTATTATTTGTTTTGTGTATTATTTATCATGTATTATTTTTATTTTTACCCATACTTATTTTACATTATGTAATGATGTTTATGTATGTTAAATTATTTTGTTCTTATTATATCTCAAGTATTTGAATTGATAGAATCTTATATAGTTGAACTATATTTGAGTTATGTTCTAATGTTCGATATATAACTGTTTGTTTTTTAAGAAGTTTGTACTGAGAAGGTACCGTAAGAGGGTCCGAAAACGTTATACGATATTAAAGTATGTATTTTTTCCTTGCTACTAGTGCTTATAGAACATTTGTAAAGAAATATTAAGTTTGAATTATCAACATACTTATTATTCAGGAAAATTGATAAATTCAAAGTAATTATTACTTTTATTTTGCAATATTATAGCATTATGCAATTTTGATTTGTGTCACTTTTCCTGAGAAGATAAGATAAACAAATTAGAAATCCATAAAAAAATTCTTAATTTAGTTCCATAAATTTGATAATGATAAAGCATTAAATCTTACAACCACTGACATTTTCATGTATTGTATCATTCTACAGCATTTACAAATCATCTAGATCAATAACAGTAGAATATATATATATAGGATGTTTAAAAAAACAGACTTAAAATTTGCAAAATCAAATTGGAAATGTTCTATGTTGTACCATGTTTTGAAGTACAGAGTTCAGAGTTCCTATGATAACAAAACCATATTCCTTGTGGCTAAATGATATCAACCCTAAATACCTACAAGACTTCTTAAAAATATATGGTATTTTCAGGTTAAAACAATGATTTTAATTTCAAAATATATATTTCAAACTTCAAAACTTGCATCTATAATAAGATCATTTATTTATGCATTGCAAAAAACATTTCTTTATTGACTTGGCCAAAAGTCAGTAAAGAATGTCATTAACAATTTGTCACTGATAATGGTTCTTTGTGACCAAATCAATATTGGAAATCAACAAAATAAAAAATAATAATGGAAAATCTTCATTAAACAATCAATACCATCAAATTTTGAAATAATTAAGAATACTCATTTTAGAAAAATTTTAATGACATAGCAATAGCTTCTTAAGACAGTTCTTATAGAAATAATGTGCAATAGAGCTGTACAGACTTAACTTACACACAAAATATTGCTCAATTTACAAGTATGACACTTAATATTACAGATAAAAATAAAACAATTGGCATCTACAACAGGGACCAGATGAAAATATGGACATCAGTTTATGCATACATATTCTTAAATAAGAAAAGTGTACACAATATATGTTTTATAAGTAATGTAGATGATTATATTAGATAATCTTTTAATATTTATTTATGTAGAGTTTTATTTGAATTTACTTTTTAAATGTAAAGTTTGAATTATTTAAATAAGCTTTATTATTATTTTAGCTTTATTTTATCACTATTAAATTATGCAACTAAAAAATTAGTTATAACTCATGTTCACTATTTAGATAAGACAAGAAAAACAAAGAAAGATTAAATTATGGTTTTAGTATGTTGAAAACAGCAGTATTTTAATTTGACAGGATAACTCATTTTTTGAAAAGAATTGCAATAAAGCAAAAAAAATTATAATTCTTATAAAATAATCTTTTCAATATTAAAATTTTTGTATCAGTTTATTAATTAATAATTTTATAATATTTTATATTAGATTAATCATTTATTACATATCAATAGTTATCAGCTATATGAAAACTAAATTACTGCATATTATTATATCATTCTGTAATAAAATTATTAATTTTAAAGAAAAAATAAAACAAAAAGTTCAAATTTTAGATAAGACAAGAGACATGCCTTTATTAGACTATTTAAAGATAATAATACATGATAAAGAATTAATTAAAACAATTTTAACTTTTGTTTATAATACAGTTTTGTAAATAGAATGATTCTCACAATGTATTGCTATTTGTGCAATGAAATTTTTGATAATCTTTGAATTAACTGCACAAAATTCTAAATTTTTATAAAAACAATTTAGCAATAACTTAAAATACTTACATTAACAAGATCTGATAAGTCATCTACAAAGTATTTGTGAATGGCTGAATTTGCTGCATCCATACAGAGTAAATATTCATTCCTGGCTTTTAAAGCCTTTAATTTGGCATCATTGTACTTTGATTGTCGCTATAAAATAATTGTTATTATTAAAATAATAACATATAAATATTTTATTTAGTTAAAAATAATTTTCTTCTTCAAAAGTGTTTTGAATATATATACTTTTTCATACCTTATGTATTTCTTTCTCAATAAGTCTAAATTTTTTAGATCGTTCAAGTTTTTCACGTGGTATGGAGTGTTCCAATTTAGATCTTTGAGCTTCTACATATCTTAGCTTTCCTTCTGCTTGCCTTTCTTCAGCATGATATGTGTGATAGGTTTTCATAGTCTAACAGATTTATAATTGAATATTTTACTTAGTTTATAAATTTTTGCAATTAAATTATCAAATATCAAATAATTTTTATTTAAATATAGTAATTTGAAAATATTTTTAATAGCAATTTCAGTTTAAAGAAAGAATTTAATTTACAAAATTAATAAAATAGAAATATGAAAGTAACTAATTTATAGTAGAATTACTTACAGTATGCAATTCATGAAGCACTTTTAAAAGTTCTTCATGACCTTCAACACCAATTTCACGGCACTAAAAAATTTAATCAAATTGTCAAACATTTAGAATAATAATAAATTTAAAAACTATAGTGAAACTACTACTTTAAATGTTATAAAAATTTTTATGGGAAAGAAACATATTAATAAAAAAAATTACTTTAAAAAAATATGCAAATTTCTTGTACACATGACTAACTTTCATAATTAGGAATAAAATATATATATATATATTTTTACCCTCTTATAAATACGCTGAATGTCTTCCATTATTTGCATACATCGATTGATTAGATGAGTAGCATAAATTTCACTCAAAACTGCATGGTCCCTGCTTTGCCGACGAGTTGTTGCAATTAAATGTTGCCAACTAGCATATGATGAAAATAAATGCCATTGATCTCGTCTGAAAATAATATATATATATATTTCTGAATTTTTCATTTATTAATTACATTTTTATTTGATTTTTAATAGCTTTAAATCAGCATTCTCAAACTCTTCAAAAGACCATTTTAGATATCTTTATCAATAGGGGGCAATCTTTAAAATTTATGCCTTATGAGAAAAAAGATTTTTTACAAGAGGAAAATAGATCTCTTGTAAAAACAATTTTTTTTTTCTATAAGGCATTAATTTTCTAAAAAGCTAATTATTTTAATTTCTTTAATGATATACCTCAATTCCTGTTCAAAATTATAAAACCATTTGTAAATAATAAAATTTTTTAAATACAGAACTTCCATTTCAAATTTACAAATCTGTTGTTTTACTGAATTTCAATATAATTTATTAAAACATTTAAACTTTAAAGAGATTTTCAAATATTTCATGGAAAATGGTTGTGGTTTTTTTCTGAATATATTCTTTATCTCTTGCGATTACAATAAAAATGCAACAAAGGCCACAAAAGAGTATATCAGCCACATGCAGCCCATGGGAAATGAATCTGACACTCTTCAGATTATTTGTTTTAATTTAATGAATCCTATTAGAAAAGATAAAATAATGCCAAATATTTATTATTTTAAACTACAATCAAATTTTATACTATTGCTATTATAAAATTTATTTTCACTTACAAAATAATTTCAATTCTGATTAATACAAAAATTTGTAAAAACTGATAAAATTCCATCATAAATATTAATACATAGAGATTTTTATATTATAAAATATTATTCTAATGTTAAAATATTAAAAAATAATGTTTGTAATTTAATGTTTTATTAAACTAATAAAAAATTTTTTTAATTTTCACTATCAGTATTTTTCTTGAATATATAGAGGAAGAACTTTAATCTTCCAGCATTCACTTTTAGTTTTAATATGACAAACTGAGCTAATCATATACTATCAGTAAATTATTGGGATTAACAGTTACTAAGCTTTTCTATTAGTTTAATCTTATAATTCTTTATATTAAAAAATTAAACTTTGAATAATGTAGATTAGACAACACAAAAAAAGAATTTTTTAGTCAGAAGTGTCACTTTTTTTTTCCTTCCCTACTTTAGAAAAAAAAAAATAGAATTAAATTCTACACATATTTATTCATATTTTTTATTTCTGTATAATTCGTTCAGAAAATAAAATAAAATGAATATTTTTTTATTAATATATATATTGTTTTTATTTACTTTAATTTCATTCAGAAACATGAATTATCAAAACTTGAAATTTTAAATAAGTATAGACAACAAAAGCAACTTTTAAAATGAAAAAATTTTTAACATCAAAAATAGAGAAGAAAAATTACATCATTAATACACATACATAAATAATTTATGTATTAACTGGATTAAAAAAATTTACAAATTGAGGCATTTGAATAAATAAGTAGTAATAAATTATTCCTGTGTCTGTCAAAAATTTCACACCTTAACATACATTTTTAATCAACTTTATATCAAGAATTATTTTTCTAATACACATTTTATTGATGAAAAATTAAGCATTTAAAATTCTAATTTAAATATAAATTTCAAATATATTAATAATAAAATTAAAAATATTAAACTGTGTAAAATTCAGTTATTAAAATTATGAATATATTATAATAAAGATTAACAATTATAAACAGAGTTTAATCTACTCATATCTGTCATTAGAAAAGATTGTTGTTATAAGAGTCATTAGATATATACTGTGGAGTTTCTATAATCATTACTTATCATACAGTACATGTTTATTCTTTGTGATAAAATATAAATTTTAGTTTAAAAGAATAAAAAGTAATTGTAATGAATTAATTATTCAAATTCTATGAAGTTAGCTAATTAATTAATCTAATTCTTAGAAATTAATTAAGTATAATAAAACATTAACATATAATTTGCACATTAAGAAACTACTCAATCTCAAGTTCATGATCTCATTTGAGGTCAATTCATGAGTTGTCTATCAGACAAAACATGTACTTGTCAATCCAGATTACATTATTCTTTGCAAATTTTGAACATAAATATAGAAAATATGGAATAGTCCACTAGAATTAGAAATGTAAATGCTATATGTATATCAGCCAGAATTAAACAAAAAAATAAATAAATAAATAAATATATCTAGCAATGTTTTGCAAAACAAGAATTTTACAAATAGTGGAATTAAATTACAAGATAATACTTAAATTACAAGATTTTAGTTATTAATGTATAAAACTTAAAAAATATGTAAAATGAATTTTGTTTGTATGAATTTTTAAAGAATTTCATTTTGACATTATATAATTCTCTGAACTGGTGAGTGTGTAAAATTCTCTAATTACATAATAACATATTTACATATACATAAAATATAATATTTCTTTCTTAAAGTTTAATATATAAAAAAAAATAAATAATTTTTGTCATCTATTTCCTATAGAAATAATAAAATGTTTAATTTAAATAAAAATTAATATTTGATATATATTACTATCGTTATTAATTAAACTTGGAAAGCATTCAAAAATTAAAAAGATTTATGTAAAAAATAAGTCTACAACTGATAGCAATTGAACTAATTGATTAAATAAATTTTTGAATGCATTTTAAATTTCTATATGACTGAATAATTTTAAAAACATGATGCCTAAAAGCAAATAAATAAAAATAAAACTGATTTTCCAAAAAAAATTTCATTCAGAAACATGAATTATCAAAACTTGAAATTTTAAATAAGTATAGACAACAAAAGCAACTTTTAAAATGAAAAAATTTTTAACATCAAAAATAGAGAAGAAAAATTACATCATTAATACACATACATAAATAATTTATGTATTAACTCGATTAAAAAAATTTACAAATTGAGGCATTTGAATAAATAAGTAGTAATAAATTATTCCTGTGTCTGTCAAAAATTTCACACCTTAACATACATTTTTAATCAACTTTATATCAAGAATTATTTTTCTAATACACATTTTATTGATGAAAAATTAAGCATTTAAAATTCTAATTTAAATATAAATTTCAAATATATTAATAATAAAATTAAAAATATTAAACTGTGTAAAATTCAGTTATTAAAATTATGAATATATTATAATAAAGATTAACAATTATAAACAGAGTTTAATCTACTCATATCTCTCATATCTGTCATTAGAAAAGATTTTTATGAATATATTATAATAAAGATTAACAATTATAAACAGAGTTTAATCTACTCATATCTGTCATTAGAAAAGATTGTTGTTATAAGAGTCATTAGATATATACTGTGGAGTTTCTATAATCATTACTTATCATACAGTACATGTTTATTCTTTGTGATAAAATATAAATTTTAGTTTAAAAGAATAAAAAGTAATTGTAATTAATTAATTATTCAAATTCTATGAAGTTAGCTAATTAATTAATCTAATTCTTAGAAATTAATTAAGTATAATAAAACATTAACATATAATTTGCACATTAAGAAACTACTCAATCTCAAGTTCATGATCTCATTTGAGGTCAATTCATGAGTTGTCTATCAGACAAAACATGTACTTGTCAATCCAGATTACATTATTCTTTGCAAATTTTGAACATAAATATAGAAAATATGGAATAGTCCACTAGAATTAGAAATGTAAATGCTATATGTATATCAGCCAGAATTAAACAAAAAAATAAATAAATAAATAAATATATCTAGCAATGTTTTGCAAAACAAGAATTTTACAAATAGTGGAATTAAATTACAAGATAATACTTAAATTACAAGATTTTAGTTATTAATGTATAAAACTTAAAAAATATATAAAATGAATTTTGTTTGTATGAATTTTTAAAGAATTTCATTTTGACATTATATAATTCTCTGAACTGGTGAGTGTGTAAAATTCTCTAATTACATAATAACATATTTACATATACATAAAATATAATATTTCTTTCTTAAAGTTTAATATATAAAAAAAAATAAATAATTTTTGTCATCTATTTCCTATAGAAATAATAAAATGTTTAATTTAAATAAAAATTAATATTTGATATATATTACTATCGTTATTAATTAAACTTGGAAAGCATTCAAAAATTAAAAAGATTTATGTAAAAAATAAGTCTACAACTGATAGCAATTGAACTAATTGATTAAATAAATTTTTGAATGCATTTTAAATTTCTATATGACTGAATAATTTTAAAAACATGATGCCTAAAAGCAAATAAATAAAAATAACACTGATTTTCCAAAAAAAATTTTTAAGAAATATATTACATTTACCTATATCAGTAATTAAAATTTTCAGTTGATAAAAACTGATTTAACACTAAAATTTTCCAGTTAACATAATAAATATATCTGAATTTCAAGATATTTTCTAAGCAAGATTTATATTTTGAATTCCAAAAAAATAATCAATTTATTCATTTAAAATTCAATACAAATAAAAATTAATTTTTCAAACTAAAAATAAACTAGAATTAGATTATTTTCAGAATTCAAATTATCATGTTTAGTATAATTCTATAATATACTTCCTGTACTTGTATCTAATTAAATGTTATGCATAAGTTCATGTTGAAACAACATTGCATAATTTATCTGAAGGTTATGAAAATTGCAGTTTCTAGACTTATTACATGTTTTAACATAATCTCCGAGGACATAATACTTTTTATTTAATTTAAAAGTCAACTTAAAGCTAAATTTAGAGTAAGCATAATATTGTATATATTTCAAATAAATAAATTATTAATCAATATTTATAATCAAAATTTTCAGAATATGAAAAAAACTGTCTTTTTAATGATATTTACCTTTGTTTTTCTGCTTTATGTCTAAGCATCAAGCTTTTGGATAGTTTATCCAAAGCTCGAGAATATTCTAATTCTACTTCTGCTCGTCGACGAAAATAATCTTGTATTTCTGCCACTATGGCAACTTGCGTTTCCATTCGCATATCCAGACATTTTAATTGCTCATTTAATTGCTGTCTGATATCTGTTAAAAATTTTAGAGAGAATTATAAAAACTTTTTTAAATCTACTTTTCATTTTTATATATTTAAGAACATTCACAGTTAATTTATCATCACAATAGATTTATGAAGCATTACAAAAATTTGCAGTCTATTATTTTCTTTAAAATATATTTGTCTTTCGTATGCAATTTTCTGAGAATAAATAATTATTGTCTTTCTAAAATATATGATGCTAAAAACAAGACCCTTTTAACCATTTTAAAGTAAAATAATAGGTTTTAGGATGAAAATCTGTTTAAAGCTGTCAAATACTTTTAAGTAAATTGTTCTTTCTAAGAACAGTTTTAAGTGTCATCACTCTTGTCACTCTATTCCCATCTTCAGCTTAATATATTCTCATCAGCATCAGAGTAAAGTGCAACAACAAGACCCTACTGTTTACAAAAATAAAAGAAAGGTTGAACATGGAAACTTGAAGTTGTCTCCAGTTTATATTTAATATATTTAATTATAAAGTTTACTATTACAACTTATTAACATGAATTTATAGACAAAATTTATATTTTTATTTGCTATTCCAAACTGTGTTTATTTAAAATGATTAAAAATTTAAATATTCTTTTCTTATGATAATAGAAAAAATATCTGAACTGTCTAGACATTTTTCCTTATCATTATCCCTCTACTTATGTATAAAAAAATATGAAATCTTATATTTTTATATTTTAAAACCTGTAGCTCTGGAGTAAATAAAGTTTAAAAACAAAAGCATTTTTGATTTGTTCATATCATTCAATATTACCAAATGATATAGATTATCATAACATTCAGCATTATAATAATGATATGGGTTGAATATTATTATTGTTATTTGTAAAAAATAATGAAAACATCTGAAATTAACATTTTGGATCAATTGATTAGCTATGTGATAAGGCCTTCCATTTTGAGGATATAGGATTAACTTCTGGATCCCATAACTAAATATTTTTATAAGAATATGGATCTGGGATATATTCCCATTCTTCACCTACCAGACTGACCTCACTATGGGTGTGGATAGCTTATAATGGACTTTGTGATAATTCCAACAAACATTTTAACAACAATTTTTTTTAACAAACATTTAGAAAGTGATATAAAGTGAAAAAAGTCTTTTTGGTTTTTAATCAAACAAAAATCAGTTGAGACCAAATTAAACTTTTTCTGGCTATCATGCAATCTAACAAAAAAAAAAAAAAAAAATCATAAAATAATAATCTATAAAATTAAACGATTTCACTAAAATTTTCCAGGACTTCTAATCCAATTTGAATTATATTTGACACTCACTGCAACACCTATAGCACCTGAACTTGTTAAATTTTGTCAGTTTTATCATCTGAGATTTTATGACTGTCACAACACAAACAGATAATATTTATTATTATAAAATATACATGCTGTTTAAAAGTTGTAACAATTCTTGAATAATTCCATTTTATAAACCATACAATTTCATTTATCTTTTAATTAAATGATTCAACAAAACCCCACTTAGCAATTAAGTTTGTTTACTCAAATTTTTGATTATTATTCTTACATAGGATTATTAAAGAGTTTTAAACGTGACCATGAAGTTTAGTTACTAGTAATACAACTAATGCTAAAGTTATGAGCTGCAGATAGGTCATATAATGTCTCATCTTATATATTATTATTATTATTATTGTGAAATTAATTGTTCTAAAAATAAACCATTCAACGGTTGCATTTGGCAATGATCCAAATCTTGCTAATGACCACAATGCGTATATAACTATCTACATTAATTTTAAATAACTTTCACGTACATTCTCTACGAATAACGAATTCCTGATAAACATTTTAACACGTATTCATTAATAAACAAGAAGCGAATATACAGTAAACATGAATAAATTTAAAGGATGTATAAAACCAAACACAGGAAAACAAAGCATAGAAATTATCAAGTTTATCTCGTTTCCCATGGAGTTAAGGCTGAAGAGGATGGCTAACCAAGCTTCTAATTCACTTTTTATGCAATTGTTTTAAAAAACAGATTCTTCTTAGTACGAAAACGGAATTTACAATTTTTTTTTATATCGTCACGACACAAATAAACGCTCTCGTACGGTTTACAAAGAATAAAAAAAATTGGGAAAAAAGCTGCATATTTGATTAAGCTATCCCCAACCGGGAGGGAGAGTGGCATGATATACACGCGAGAACAAAAAAAAAACGAAACAGAAAAAAAACAGAATAAAACAAAGAATTGGATGTTAACATTACGACCTACCTGCCCATTCCATTTCTAAAGGTGCATTCCAGCAAGCCATTGTTAAGGTCATTATTGTAAACGTAGAAAACGAAGTGGGCTATCGCAACACGCATCTAAAGCAGTTAACACATGAAAACATAATGCCAGCCGCTTCCAGCTACAGAAGACTCGACCTTGGAACGAAAACTGGCCGTTTTGTACACAATGGGACGTTGGTAGTGCTCAGCATCACATTGTCGGCATACCGATCTCTAGAACTCTACTATTCTTCGTGTTAGATTCAGCACTGGACAACTGTTTGCCTATCATTAACACAAAGTGATGATTCATTGCGAGACCCACATCTAGTTTTTCATTGGTATCCAACTACCTCATTGTAAGCAAGCACGGTATATAGTAGACTATTAGTCTGCACCGCGCAATCCAAAATGGAATCGTCTCCGGAAGACGACCATCACCGTTGACCTCCGACATCAGAGGACATCTCTTATTTTTCAAAACGGCTGTGTTCTCTACTGGCGCCCCACGTTTCCGGTGTTTCAGCAGCCGTTTCCTCTGATTTTTTTTAATTTTCTTTTCGCTAAACACGTTACAATTAGAGAAAAAATAATGCAGTTAAAAGATGAATTCTATGTTACTTTAAAAAGTTTAACACGGTTTTTTTTTATTTTATAGTTATACTCGTAGACAGAATTATAAAATACAACACAACAACACACTAGAACAATTTTTGTTCAAAGCCATTTATATTTTTCAAATATTTAATTATAAATTTTTACACAATAGAAAACTATCTATACAAACACTAAAGTCTCAAACACACAAATATGGATATTAACATACTATGTGACGTATTACACCATCTTACACAGTCACGAAGCTTAATTCACGTGTTCTCAAACACATGAGCCGCATAAAAGCCTTCACGTGTTTATTACACACGGAGACTTTTGTGATCAAAAAACATTATATTTCGTAATTCTTGTAATATGGCTCTAACCAACATATGGCTTTATACGTGATGAGTTTTTTTATTTACGGTGGATAACAGTGTGTTCTTTGTTAACGTAACAGCACTTTTCGCACGTTAAAAATTAATGTATGTGAAGAAAGGAGGTGGAATAACGAATATGTCCTTTATGGAAGCGTTTTTATTGCTCTAGACGACTTTATCCTAATATTGTTTCAAAATCGCACGTCACGTATAGCAGCAGCTGGCCAATAAAACGGACATGAGGCAGGTGCTACCAACCATCACCTGCATACTCAGTCACGCCACCAAAGGTAAAAAAAATCCAGTAGCGTCTAGTTAACTATACACCCAAAGTTTACCTTAAATCCGCTTCTAGGACATTCCTGTCAGTGACCCATTGACCCGGGAGAGGATGGTAGTGTTTGAATCTTAAATCCGCTTCTAGGACATTCCTGTCAGTGACCCATTGACCCGGGAGAGGATGGTACTGTTTGAATCTCTCTCTCTCTCTAAGTAGCAACCTGAGTACCAAAAAGAGGATGTCTTATCAACTTTTCCCTTGGATAATTTATGGCTGTCTGCAGTCTTAACCTCTAGAGACTGCTGACTTTTTACATAACGCTCATAACTTAATACAAGGTAATTAAATCGGGTTTAACGTGTAAAAATTGATGTCGTTCAATAGGAACTGGCGAACCACGAAAAAAAACTGACTCACTGGAATATTTAGAGACGGGAGACAAAAATAAGCAAATTTTGTGGTTAGAGTCAGTGACGTGAGACGAGTAAAGGTGAATGAACTGTTCTGTCTTCCTGTACTAAACCATTCAATGTAGGCCAGAACATAGTAACTACTCTATTGTCTGCTTATTATTAGAAAAAATAAGATGCTATTAAAACTATTTTTTCTCTTTTCTTTCTATGCGTTCGGATGCACAATTCGATACAACACGGCCAGCGCGACGTGGGGTGAGTCCACTATTTTTGAAGATTTATCACGTATGTGCAGCTGTTACATGGGAGGAAAAACGTTACATGTAACAGGTCTTCTTCTACTTTACCTTGTTACATTTTTCGGTGAATGTTGGTTACACAATATAATTCCTCTAACGCATTCTTTAATGCTAAAAATAAAATTGCGAAACTTTTTTTTTGTTTTTTCTCGATCGGTAATTTCGATTCTGCGAATTTTTACAGATGACAATCGCTTTCCATCTTCTTTTATTTTTATTCTAAAAGGGGAAGTGATGAAGGTCGATGCGAATAGCTGCTTGGAGTGTTTTGCTATATCGAGTGATGAGTCACAAAAAAATGTTTAAGAATAACGTTAAACGTTTTAATTTTTTTGTTTTTAATCTCATGCAAAACGTAGGACGATGCTACAATGGCTGAGGCATCTGAAGGACGTCAGAAAGAAGGTACGAGAGTTAATACGATCTGCAAGGTCTATCTTATTACTTTCGAGACTAGGATGATGATGAACCAAAACCTTGGGTCGTTTTCGTGTGACGTTTCGAAGAAATCAGATCATATTCAGATAAAGAACGATTCACTCTCGAATATTATCAAAATGGTTTCAATTACGAAGGACGTAGATGGAAGAATAGAACATTTATAATAAAATAAAACAAACAAATATAAATATATATATATAAGTATCGATTTTATTAACTATTCCAGTTTTAAAATATTTAATAATGTTTCCTTTCCATGGTTTATTATCCGGTTACTATTTTGGATTTATAAAATTTAAGAGGCAGGATATCCTATATTGCAGAAACTACATATTTGCACATCCTCTGTTTTTTTGTTGAGAAGTTTTATAGCAGAAATTTTGACTTCTAAACGATAAACAGACTCTGCCTGGATGGGGCATAACAAGGAGCTGTAGGGCAAACATACAAACTTCTCTCTAAAGGAGTTTTGATATTCGACTGACAAAATTTAATGATAGCATATCTCTGACCTATATCTGTTCGATTTCCGTTTTGTCTTTAATGATTTTTGGCTGAATTAAACAATGAAACGAGATATAAATCAGAGAAATAAATCTAAATCTTTTGTGGAGTGTACAAAACGCATTAGCAAACTTGTACAGAATTTTATTATTGTTTGAGTAGCAGGTTTAACTTGGAGCGTTAAGTAGCAAAGAATTAACGTCTGAAATTTTACTTTTTAGTGGTAGTAGTTACGCTGACAAGCTTCAGGTGAGATTGCATGTATACCGAAGATAATAGCGCTATCAGCTTCCGTCGTTGAATAAATACAGAGACGTTAAAGAGCGATAAGCGTAAAAAAGGATGAGCATTATAAAATAAAATAAAAAAAACTGCAATTTGGTTAGTCAACCCGATTACATCCTGTTTGTTTCAGAACTTATTTTGGTATGCATTGTATGCGACGAAGTTTTAAAAACTTTTTAACATATCTAAACGAGTGTAGAGGCGACGAGGAGGGAAAACAAGATGGGAAGGACGTTACCATGTCAGTTGATCAATGGCAGCGACCGATAAACTCGGCCCCAGATTTATTAATAAACTAACAGCAAATAGCTACTTACGGTTATAAAAAGACGATCTCCTTAAAGTTCCTGTTCGTCGTAGTCTGGGCTTATCCATAACGAAGTTGTACTCACGTCCATCAGTGGGAAAGCAC
The DNA here is from genome assembly GCA_000484575.1 of Olivierus martensii. Classification (NCBI taxonomy): domain Eukaryota; kingdom Metazoa; phylum Arthropoda; class Arachnida; order Scorpiones; family Buthidae; genus Olivierus; species Olivierus martensii. The sequence goes on along the minus strand of AYEL01092239.1, from coordinate 37,606 downwards.
AATAACTAACATGAGTTAAGACAACCGACAACACTGTGTATATGGCGCGGCTGGCTGGACGGACTAACCAACCAGCCCGGTAACCACGTGGTACAGGTCACGTGGTGGAACAACTGAAGAATTTGCAGGAAAACAAACCTGGATGTTGGTTAAAGTTCATCTTGGAATATTTAATTTTCTCGTTCTGCATGGATTAATCGATAAATTCACGTTCCGTGAGGACCCGTACACTAATTTACGTATTAAGAATACTACTTTCAGAAGTATTCGAATCCAATCGGTACAAAAAGAACTACTGCGAGATGAACCGATTGATACGCAAATGGGGCAGAACTATTAACAATTCCACGAATGATCGTTGACTTTAACCTTGAAAGAATTCGCCCCCAAAACTTTATACGCATTCACGTTTGTCTCTGGGCGACCACGTTTTATATCTATATTGATTTGTCAAGACCGAACTTTTCCTTTGACCTCCTTTTTCGATCTGCTGTCATGCACTTGATTGCATAAATTTCTCGACGAGATGCTATTACGGTAACAAACCTGGCCAAGTAAGCCAGGTGCATCTCTGGTTAACATCTAACGAAATCTGGCCACGTTGCCCAGGAAAAAAAAACTAATGAACTAATCCGCTTTCGAAAGATCTAAACTGTTCCTACACATGTATACAGTCTATTGTTCTGCAGATAAATATTTAATACCAATTATCCCTTGATACGAGCATAATTATCTTAATGGATCATTATCCCGTTTTATTTGACAATGAATGATCGTTCTGTTACAACCTGACGTTTCGGGATTTTACATTTGTTTTGTCTGATCAAAATAAATAATGGATAAAGGTCAAAATAATCTTGACAAATTAATACTACGTGGAAAACTTTAAGAGAGAGAGAGAGAGAGAGAGAGAGAGAGAGAGGAGAAAATATAAAAAGGGAGATAACTGACATTAAAAATTGGTTCATCCTGCTTTACTAGGATTATATTCTGACACGTGCCTTATTTTTGGTACTGGTATTAATAAAACACTCCAAACTGTACAGAAAACAATGCACACTTTAAGAGGAAAGGAGTCTAAAAATACAAATTATAAAAACATAATTAATCAAAAATAGGATAATTAGCTTGATTTATGCAACTAGGTTAATATTCTGGATGAAGACGTATAATTTATCATCATCTTCATATGGTGTGAGAAGATATACTTTTTTCGTGTTTGAACTTAAAAATAATACGAGTTTAAAACTGCATTAATCAACTCTCCTAGATACAGTTCAGAGTTCTATATAAGTGTACTAAAAATTTTAATGTTTGTCTGACTCTAACAGATGCCAAGGTAACGCATATGTTAAATCAGTATTGTTGTGAACTGTGCATAAATTATGTTTACTGTACTGATTTTTAAAATATTTAATGATGCTATAATCGGTTTACATGCGACGGAATAATCTTTTGAATTAAGTGCGAAAAATATTCGTATCATTAAAAGAAAAAAAAAATTGGCATTTCTGCAATTACACGATGTTAAAAATTCTTGTGTTCTTTATCTTGTTTGAACTTTTAGCACCTGTCTTTCGCAGATGTTTTTCCAGTTTAGACTGTTGTTTTTGGCATTCTGTAAATGGATCTATCTGGTATAAGATTTCATCTGATATAATACTTAAACTGCAAATAAATATAAAATATTTTAACTAAATTACTAGAACATGCTTAACAGTGACACGTATACTGTCCTATTTAATCGAAATATTGTACTGAATACAACTATCAAATTTTTTTTGTTATTAATTTAAATCCTTCCTTTCATTATTCCCATTATCTAAGTCACAGTCGTTGTTCTGTCTCCCAGTTTTTGCTCTGATTATCGCTTTCGACAAGGTAAGAATATTAAAGGATAATCTGGCATATTGTTTAATCTAATCTGTAGACGGTTTTCCTCATTCCTTTCGACAAGGTAAGAATATTAAAGGATAATCTGGCATATTGTTTAATCTAATCTGTAGAGAGATAGAGACGGTTTTCCTCATTCCTTTTCGTTCAGCCTTAACCATTCAACTCAATTTAAGAGAGAATTTATTTCTTGTATACATGCCAAAAATCCGAACTGTAGACGATATGCTCTGTCTCGATACAATGAGCATAACTAACTCTCTTATCAGATTATACTGTATGCCTCAAAATAAACAACAAACCTGCATTTTTTTTCCACTTTAAACTTATACGAGTTGATCGTCTAACTAGTTTTTGTCTTCCAATTACAATAGCAATCTAATCAAATTCCTTCTTCATCTAACTACATTCATTATCTAGTCAACTTATAAGCTACCTAGTTAGAGCATGAATGCAACCCAGCTGCTAACGTAAAAAAAAGCAGTCTTATTATCTATGCTAACAAGGTAGCTTCTGTATGCTTATCATAATCAAATCATACACAAGTATAACTTCTATATCACATAAAGTCTACCCAATGTCATCTAATTATTAATTATATATCCAACTTATACTGCATATTTAGACCTTAAATGTAACATAAATAATAATTATCTGTACTTATATACATTCACCATAATCACACACGACCATAATTTCTACATCACGTAACTAACGCCTAAACAATTTATAAATCATGTAACTCAAAACTACAATACATTTGTATTCGTCTGCAAGTTCACGAAACTTCTTAATGGCATGAAATCGCTAAAAAATGTTGTATTTTCTGTCACGTATACTTGTATATGTTTTGCCTAAACAGTATTTTCTACCATTCTGTATAAAGCGATGAATATTTTCGAGATTTTTCAACAGGTTAACGATTCCAAAAAGTAATTAAACAAACTAGAAAATTATAAAATTAATTATGCAAAGTAGGAAAAAAACATATCACATGTCTGCTTTTCCCTTATGAGAATATTCAAATTAATAGTAACGAAGCAAAACTTACAAATAATTCATTTTCTATATAAATAATTCATCGTCGACAGATGCCAGCTTGGTATAATTTAAGTCAGTTTTACAAAAAATTATGCAACTAATTACAGTTCTACAACAACAAAGTTAGAAACTCGATTTGAGAGAGAGAGAGAGAGAAAACTGCACATAGGAATGTTTTTAAGAAGTTATATAAGATGATAAAGACAGTGTGTTTTCACCTGCAACACTGTATTAAAAAATAAAAATTCGAACTGACTCTCCCATCTTAACGTGTCTGAATATTAATAGGGTAATTGATGGTTAGAGAGTTGATATTTATTCTAAACTCGTTTTATATTATTAGTTTTCTTTCGAACTCGATCGTGGCACATGTTTTGAGCCTTCTGAAAACAGACTTTCCTCTCTACGAATAAAATTACTACGTTCTAACTTTACACTTTGATCGTCCCACAGTCGATTTTTAGCAGCGTGTCTACAGGAAACTGTACAGGTCATTTCTCCTAACTGCTCTACCAAAATTCTCTCATACGGACCGTGCAACATTAACTGCAAATTTTCTTTCGAATGCCTCGCAATTTTTTCTCGGAAACATAAGAAACAAATCTAGCGTAAATAAAAAAGTTTTACTTATTACAATTAAGCATAAATATGCGAATGTAACGTTTAATATCTAAATTTGTAAACCTAAAATATAAAATTTTTTGTTACCAAACTAAATTAAAGTCTTTAAATCTATAAAAATTGGAACTTTATGTATTTTGGGCAATATATTACGACGATAACAATTGGTTTGCTTTGCAGTTAAGTACTACCTATAAAATTTTATTATTGATATCATTTTACTTAAGATCATAAATTTTATGAGAGAGATCGTTATTAATGTTTGGATTGACGTTCTAGAACATACGAATATAGTGGGGTGATTCAATTGGAGAATCTCTTTCATGAAGTAGCATAGAATGCTGAAAAGTGTGTCATGCTTCTTTTTTCTTCTTTATAAACTTTGTAACTTGCCAAGAACTGTGTTACAAAGCGTAAAAATTTTAACCGAATCGAGATGTTACCAAAAACTGCATTTTGAAACGTGTCAGTGACATTACTTTCGTAAGTCTGTCGAATTTCCTACATCGATTTAACTATTAATATTTCTAATGGCTTTCAGTGTTAAGATTGATGCGTTTGTCATGGAGGATGTTGCAAAATATCCGTTTTTACTCATACTTTGTGTCTTGGTTTTGTCGCTTCATCTACATGGAAACTAACAGAAACGAAAGCTTTGGTTAGCTATTGAAGAACATCGTTTTTGTTTTGTAACCGATTTAAAACTCGATTTTGATCAACAGATTATCTCATTTCCCCCCTCTCGTATAAAATCCCCGTCTGTCTAAGAAAATTATTATTGACAGGAAGCCCATCTAATGATGGACATCATAAATTTTAAACATCCTCTCGATAATTGTATATCATTCTTATCGGTTACCTGCTATCTCTAAAGATGTCATGCCCTGTAGAGACGAAGTAACGAAGGAAACTTACCTAGAAAAAAAGAAACAAACAGCAGTAATAAGTAAAAATTCGAGCATATAACTCCAATTAACTTAAATATAAATTTTAACATATCTTAATATTAAAAAAAAGAACTGATTGACGCTGGTGGCGTGCGATAATAAGATAAAAACCTGTCTAGTAAGGGCCCCAACAGCGTATTTATTGCAAGGTAACACGGGAATCTTAACCATTATTAGATATATATAATATTATATACTTATATTACTTATATATAATATAAGTATATTTATATTATACTTATATAAATATACTTACTGTATATACTCAAATTTAAGCCGATCCGTGTATAAGTCGACCCCCTGACTTCAGAGTTTAAAAATCGGTAAAAATGCGTAACCCATGTATAAGCCTACCCTCAGACTATAGCACACAAAAATTCAATAAAAATTTGAAACCGATAAATTACGTGATTCTTTGATTTTTAGTTACCAATATATTAATGCCATTTGCCAAAATAAATATTTTTTTGAAACTTTAAATTTATACATATAAAATAAATTTTATAATACAAACATCAATATGTAATTTAAAAAGTAAAATTTTACGTTACCCGAAGCGATCGAGCGCGGTGCGCCACCGACTCCAATCTGCGTTTGTATAAGTGCATCAGATAGGCAACGCCATGCTGCCTGATGTGCTGCGATGCAGAAATTCTCGACAATAATCAACTAAAGTCATCCAATACAAAGCACCTACATAAGATTCTTGGATTATTGTCAAGAATTTCTGCATCGTGGTGCATTAGGCAGCGCGATGTCGTCTATATGATGCACTTATACAAATGCAGGTTGCATTCGGCGGCACAACATGCTCGATTGCATCAGGTAAAGTAAAATTTTACTTTACTCTGAAGCGAGATTGATGTTGATGTATGATATTGTCGTTAGGGTGATGTCATTTCAGAAAATATCAAGTTAACCAATAGTAATAAATTTTGATAATCTACGTAAAAATATTTTACTTTTTATTGTTGTTATTGAATAACTGTTTTCTTTTCTAAAAAAATTTCATTTTAAAGTATCACAGTAAAAATTCCATTGGAATATGTCTACATCACACGGCTCCCAAGAGACTGTTCGAAGTTTCGTTTTCCCTTACATTGTATTTTGTCTAGTTAAGTTGAGTTATCGTATTCAAATTTTTGCTCGTATTTTAAAGAGTGAATCATCCTAACGATGATGTCATAACATTGTTAGGATGATGTGTGCAATGTGATTTCTAGATGTTAAGTGTGCGATTTTGAAGTTTTGATTTTGCTTACAATGAACTTTCTTGATAGACTAGTTATTTTTCAGTACAGATTTTAAATAATTATTGTTTTTTTGTTATTTTAAATATTATTTTAGTTACTTTTTAATCTATTTTAATTAAATCATTGATGAGCTAAATATAATAAGCATTTATAGATTACTAGCGAATGGATTAAACATTCTTAATTTATAATAATGAAAAATAAATATACTTTTTCACTCAAAAATGAATCCTAGGTAAGATTCTCGATCGATTGTTGAATTTTTGCATCGTGTCATATCGGGCAGCGCGGCGTCGCCTATTTGATTACAGTATATAGATGCAGGTTGGAGTCGGTGGGGCGACACATTTTTAGGCATCTGTATATAACAGTACTGTATAATTTACGTGTTTTATTTTTTTATTCAACATAGTTGTACGTTTTCATACAATTAGGAAAGAAAATTTATAAATTTTTATAAATATTTCTGCTATACAAACGTTATATTTCACTTTAACATCTTAAAAGTTATAGGCCTATAATGTAAAAATACAAGATAAGATGCAGTTGTCGGCATGTTTGGGTTGACTGCATGCAGAAAAAATTTTTTTTTTTTTTTTTTTTGAGGAAAAAACCTTGGCTTATACACGAGTATGTACAGTATATTATATATTTTATATAGTCATAAAATCATATATATATAATGATTTTATAACTTTGGAGCAATGTTATCTGATAAAATTTATGACCTATGAGAAGCAATTGGTATGAGAAAAGATGTAACATGTAATTTTTCATTTAAAATGACAACACTTTGTTTACATTTAATTGCTATTATAACTTTTGTTTTTTTTTTTTTACATAAATATAAGTATAAATTAAATAATACTGAATTGGTTAAAACAAAATTAAATTCTTTTATATAATTAATGTATAGTTTGTTTCTATTTATGAAGATTTTTATTTTAAAAGATTTTATCATTCATCTCTGGAAAAAATTCATTAATTTGCAAAATTAGTGAATTTTAAAATAAAAATGTAAAAATCTTAGGTTTAATTATAGTACTACAAGGAAAACAATACAGGAGTTTTAACTCATCTAATATTTTCAAAATTAGCTGAGCAGTTTGATAGATATTTTAAGATTTATTTTACATTTGGAAGTGAATATGTCATTAAAAATTAAACATCTGGACATAAAAAAATAATTTAAGTTACTAAAATATATATCTAACATCACTAAATATCCATAAACTAAAAAAAAACTACACAAACATCAATAAAAACATTGAAAAACACAAGCTACAAAAACAGAGATTTCTGTGATCTAATTATCAATGAATTAATAATAACAAATAATTTACATATAATTTAAATTAATTTAATATAATTTTATAATTTTACACCTTATCATTTGTGAATGGTACTATTTTGAAAATCTAAGAGTAATTAAATTATATTAAGAGATATTTTAATACAAATAAGCATAAAATACATTTTTTATTTTTAATTGTTAGGTTTCCTTGGGTATGGCGCATTTACTATATCATCTTGCACATTCACCTTTAGGTTCTTTGTTTATGACAGATTTTAGAAGGCAACAGTTTGTTCTAGTAAAAGGGAAACTTAAATTGTCTGATGTGGATGATATAATTATTGGAGACCCAAAATGTTTATCAAATGAAAATTGCACAGTATATTTTCCTCAGCAAAACTTAACATTAATTGTATCCTGTCAGAAAGGTATGTGAAATTTGTCTTTTAAAATCTTTTTAATATGCTAATGTGAAAAAAATGTATAGAAAATTCAAATATTTTTCAATAAAATAGTTCCTAATACACTCTAACCCTCTATTTACATGGTATATTGATTCTGTAAAAGTACCATGTAAATCAAAATAGTGTAGATTGAGACTAACATATAGAAAATCAAGGAATATGTTTTGTAACACTCAATTAAATGATTTGCATTTTATTTAAATAAATTACAAAAAATTAATATTAATTTTATACAGATATACAACAAAAATTTAAGAATAAAAATGCAAACTGCTCAAAGTGTATGAAAATAAGTTTATTCCATATCTTTTTCTCTTGTTAATATCAAAACAGTCTTCTTTCTCAATTCAAAATTGTTTTTACTGCTATTAATTTCCAAAATTTTATTTGCTTGCAAAAATTACTTGTTCTTGGAATCATAATTAAACTGGCAAATATTTATTTAGTAACCCAATTTTTTTTTCATATATTAAATAAATTTTATATCATATATAAATATTTCATTTTAATCCTTTGAACTAAGCATAAATATTTCATTTTCAGTAAGAGATGAAGTTGCATAGCTTTTAGATTAAGCTAAAGATGTTACTATAATTAACAATTCAAAATGCTTAATCAGAATGATATTATAATTTAACAATTTAGTTTAACAATAAATAATTAACCTTTTTTTTTGAAGTGGGAAAAAAAGAGATATAATTTATTACGGAAGTACTTTCGACTTCAGTAAGTCATCGTCAGCCGTACATAAAATTTATAATTCGAATACATCGTTTTTGGAATACAATGTTCAGAATATTATTGAAATTTATATTTAAATAATATTCTGAACATTGTATTCCAAAAACGATGTATTCGAATTACAAACTTTATGTACGGCTGACGATGACTTACTGAAGTCGAAAGTACTTCCGTAATAAATTATCTCTCTCTTTTTTCCACTTCAAAAAAAAGGCTTATTTATTTATTGTTATACCATTAATACAAGTGGAAGTTTATTTATACATTATTAATTTAGTTTAATAACTAATTAATTAGAATAGTAGTAATTAAGCAAATAAAATTAGTCAAACTTCATTTAATGTCTCCTCATTTAACATTATTTCATTGCAAACAAAAATTAAATAAATTAAGATATCAATGCTTCTAAAAACAGCAGAACTAAAAATTTTCTTTTCTTATATTTTCTTTGATAAGAGATAGAAAACAAACTTGAAATCTGTAGAAAACCAGATAAACTACATATTACATGAGTACTAAATATGTATAACACCAGCTGGATCGATCACACGAAAATGTTTGTGTTCCAAATAGAAGATATAGGATTGAATCAGTATCTTACTACTAGAAAAATTTATATGAGGATCCACATATGGCTCATTGATCCCCACCTTCAGCTGATCTTAAAGGATATAGGCAATCTTTAATATAAAGAACTAGAGTGGATAGTCCTTAGTAATTGGTGAATTATTGCAGTTATATTAAAAATAATAATAATTATGGACATAACACCTGTGAATTCTATCTCTTAGTAGAAAAAAATTCCTTTTATCTGTAAGGCATAATATATAATTATTATTTGATCTTTTAGAATTAAAATTAACAATTAAATTTAGTATCCAAGTTGTATCCAAAATTATAATTCTTGTGAATATGGGGATCCAAATCTATACAATTTCCACTTTCTATATGTTATGTATATAAATAAAATTTTTATACAGAATGGAATGTTAGAATGGTTATAATAAAGATTTTTACTGTAAAAATAATAGTTGTGTATTAGAAAGTCATTATAATTTATTTATACACCTATCCCTAATTTACATAGAAGATCACTTCCTTAGAAGAATACTGTATAAATCAAAATCGTGGCTTTTTATATAAAAAACTGTGTAAATCGAAAAAAACCAAATGTGCATAATTTAGTCAATTATTAAATTTTTTTATTTTAACATAAAATAAAATACAAATGAAAAAAATATATATCAATCCATTCATGAAATAAAAATAATGTACTGTATATAAAGCTATATGTAATTCATTTTATAGAAACTAGAAATACAAAATTCATAAAAAAATTAGTCCAAAGGTTCAGTTACTATCATCACTAACAAATGAATGGTATTAAAAAATGACTGTACAAATATGTGCATAGCATAAATTTTTGTTTTTAACAGTTTTTAATATATATATATATATATATATATAAAGTGAAAGTACAGGTGTGTAAATCTCCATACTAGTTATAAACCAGCTGCTCGGTTATATTATCCACCTGGTTATTCGATACCGAAAGAACTTGAAATGTTTCCTTTTAATAACCCACACGTCATTTGCATCTTATAGAGATTATACGCGTGATGGATCGAATGCTCGACATTTTCGACCAACTATCGAATGTCACGACCTTGTCCAGTAAATTATGCATGCGAACGTATATTATATTGAAAAGCAAACGAAAATATATCACTTACACAACATTAAAGATCTGTTATTCTTCTCTGTTCCTGTGGGAAATGACACATTGGAACGGAACAGAAGAAAAATTTTTCACAGCAGTCTATTTCCTCTATCGCCAGAAACTCATGACGTTGACGTAAACAGACTTAATTACAACACAAGTTCTGACGTCCTTACAGCGAATGGCGGTTGGTATATTGAATATAACGTTCAAGAGGATACCAAAAAGGACTTCTTTAAAAGAGAGACACGTGGCGAAAGACGTCATTAAAATTAATTTCTGTGACGTCTTTATTGCTATATTAGTATCATGGAGATACTCGAGTTTTATAATCATTTTTGTTACCGTATTAGGTCTATTTTTAATTCACTCGTTTGTCTCAAAAACTGTCCATTTTAGAATCGGGTAACGCTTTTCTTTATTATTTTCTAGAAGTGCAAGAAAATAGGGAAAAGATCCGATAGCACCAAACAATAGTGAGTGATTGTATGTGCACACGTCCACGTGATCTTACAGGTACTGTGCAAGGAGTAATTACCGGTCTGTCACGAGAATGCGAATTCTTGAGGTAACAATCAACACACGAAACATTTTATCGGATTCATTAGAAAATCGGTAAAGGGACTAGAAAGACCACGATTGCTGGCAGATGTTTCGTTGAAATAAAGGTCAACGCTCTTAATATTCTTGTGCGAGATCCTCTCAATGAAAAAAGGTGTTCGTCTATAGTTTAAAAAATATTTTTGCACGTTATTAAACTAAGTAATTGTTGCCCAGATGCAGATGTGATTTAGTGTACAGATTTCTAGATGTAAAAATCCTATTGGACGAGTTTTCTTTGGTTTCCGTCGTTGTCAAGCCATTGACAAAGAACTGTTGTATCCGTGCAGTAACCGTTAAGACAGGTTCGGACAGTTCTAGACAGATGTCATCTCAATTTACAGCTACGTTCGAGAGAAAACTACGACCTTTGCACGTTATAAATAAATTTAATCATTACTGAACTCTATTAAACGGACGTTCATCGGGGACGTATCCGCTTCTAGTAGCTAATTAATTATAAATGATTAAAACTAATCCCCTTTGAGAAATTGCTTATCAGTCGAATGAACGGCGTTATTATTTTTGTTTCTTTGACTATTACTAAACTCTTGTCTCGGGAGCCAAAAACTGTTGCCAAACGTTGACACGTGTTCGATTTATAAGCCAAAGGCGCGCTAGTCCTTCACGAATCGAAAATATTGAAGGGCGACAGTTGCACGTGGTTTGCAGCTTTATTAGTGTTGCTAGTACCTTACAAAAAAAATCTTAAAAAATTTTTTTGTAAACAATGATAAATTTTCACAGATAAAGAGCACCTTCTAGTTAATCTTAAACAGTTACGTCATAACTGTCGTTTTAACGATAAAAAATAAAAGGATATTAAACAAAATATATCATAATTTAATCAACCATACTGATATGCTTTATGTAACCTTAGATGAATAGCTAAACATTAAGTCGTGATTCGACTTTCCCAACTAATTTTAAAGAAAATTAATGATAGAAACATAAACAAATAATGTGCAAGATCATAACCCAAATAAAAAAATTGCTTATCATAAATATATATAGAAAAAAATTAATGATTCAATTTTATGGAAGATTGTATAACAATCAAAATTTTTATCGCGTTAAAGAAAATAACTTTAAAGTTCTTAATTTGAGTAATAAAATCATTATAAATATCTAAATTTTTAATCTAAAAATTGTTCCATAAACATTTTCTTGGCTCCACTTGTAAATTATTGCTAATAAATAAAAGTAGTAAATAAATATTAATTTTAAATTGCTGCTAGTATTTTTTAAAAACTTTATAGAGTTATTCTATTTGATTAGTTTAAATATGTAATACTTTCCTTTTATTATGTTTCTCTAAAATTAGAAGTATTTTTTATATAAAAATATGGGATCTTCAAATTTATAAATCATTTGCAAATTGCACCCATATCTATTTAGAAGATATATATAAAAATTGAGAATTCTTTGAATACAATAAAGAATTATATATCAAAAATTTGAAATTTAAGTAGTAATATAAAAAGATGCAAAATTTATAAGTCATAATTATAATTTACATAAAATTAAAACAATTATAAAATGAATAATATTTTTTAGGCATTTGTCATGGTTTTAATGAAAAACAAAATATAATCCATGCTGGAAGGCATTTTATGAGTTTTATACTTCCTCATGGTGTTCCTGGAAAATTGCAACCATTTGTTGATAAAATAGTAGAGGCATACAGTAAAGGTTCCTGGGATGCATATAAGCTTTTACAAAAAACTGAAGAAGTAGTATATCTTTTTGTGAATGGTTTTTATAGAAGTAAATTATCAGAAAGAAATGCTCTGAAAAGTAAGTAATTTTATATTATATAAGTTTAATGTTAACAATATTAACATCAATATTAACATACTGATAAACTTTTGATAATTTTTATTTAAAAAATTAGATTATAGGATTTTTAATAACAGTGATTTGCCAGGATTGTTTGATTACCACTGTCAGTTAACACTATCAGGACATGGTTGCACTCTTTCTACATTTAATATTGAAGAAGCAGCAGAAATATGTTCAGGAGATTCAGAATGTAAAGCATTTGTAGTAACAAATGATACAACTTGGACTGGTAGGTTTTAGTTTTTTAATATATTAGTTTTATATTTCGTTTAATTCACAGTGAAAGTATATTATTGAATGTGTTTGTAAAATTAATAATAAAATTCATCAAAACTTTATTAAGATATTTAAACTTTGAAGAAAATAAACTGATAAAGAAAAAATGTAAAAGATCAGAAAATAGAATGATATGCCAGTTGAAATAATGAAATTAATAACTTCAGCTTTCAGTTAAATATGTTATATTGCAAAGTCCCTACAATCAAAAACATCAAAAATAATAGGTTGAATTTAGTTTATTAATGGTTTTAGTGACTTTGGAAATCCAGAATCTGGCCTGAGCTCAGGTCTTTTTACTATTTCCTACAATAAATATATCAAATTAATTAGTAAGTAATGTCTACCCGACAAAAACAAACTACTGGAAAACTTACAGCTTAAAGTATCAAACAAGTGTTAGACCTAAATGACAAAAATGTTTACTAATAAATTGAATAAATTCTCAAAACAAAGTTTAATAATAAAAATATAAATTTATTTGACTCAAAACATTTAAAAAAGTGTAAATCAAAGCTTTAGTTAAGCAATAAGAGTACAAATCAAATTATCAATAGAACATGTTTAATCAAAATTCAAATATCAAATATTCACAATAACAATATAACCTTAAATATTAATTAATCCTAATACCTCCACCTCCGATACAAACTTAAGCCATGGTCAATCTTTACAAGAAAGTTAGGAGTCACTCAATCAGCTCTATTGCAATACAAAACACCTCGCTATGTCAGTTGACGTATACGTTTTTATACAAGTGACTTTACAGTCTTGAGCTTCTTGTTTACATATGTCATGCAACAAGTTCAAATTTTTTAATTTACAGAACAAATCAATTCATGTTATCCTCTTTACAATTAATTATGTACCAAATAAAGCATTGATAAGAGATCATTCTTATATTCTCACATCAGATCAGTGGTAAATTATTTAGATTAGATGAAATCAAGAGCAGAGAGAATTTGTTTGGGAAATGGATTTCTGTTCCATAACACGTAACTGCTAACTGATGAGATGGAGAATGTTGGAAAGTGAGTTAACTCTCAAACTTAAAATATAATACATTAAATAATAATGAAAATAATAATAAAGTGCATAATAAATTAATAATAGGATAGATTAGAGTTATCTTCTTCACAATATTATACATCAGTATTATTATTTATTGTAATTTTTTTATTAGAAGTTATTTGCTAGTATATTGGCACATATTTTAAATTTTGAATTTTTAAGTTTCACTTCTGTATTCAAGAACAGCTATTAACCTTTATTTTTAAATATATATTTATGTTATATTATATATTAATTATATATTTTATTAAGCTTATTAATACAATGTTATGTAAAATAATTTGAAAATCAATAACTAAAATTGTAACAAGTTCTGTTTAGTACAGTCAGACCCCATTAATACACAATTCAGTAACACGTGAATCTATTAACAAGCAGTTTTACCATGGCTACCTTGATAAGCAATCGTTTGTGATATCACTCCTAGACATCTTCATCATTAAATATTTTGATCAGTGAGATTAAATGCTTGTTCAACCATTTTGTATTGGTTAAATTTTAAGTTATAAAGATTTTTTCTTTATAACTTAAAATTTGTAATAATTATAAGTGATTTCTGTAATAATTAAAAATAATGTCAAAAGAGTATAAACGTAAACAAAAGGCTTATACAATCAAGGAAAAACTCAATGTTAGCGAACGAATTCAAAAAGGAGCAAGGCAAACTGAAATCACACAGAAAATTCATATCAATATTGGAACTTATATTACCGCTCAATTTATATTAATACAGTACTGTAACTTGCAGTTTAGTAACCATGAACCTCAACTTCCACATGCTAATAGGGTCCGATCATATTTTAATTTTTTAACAGTTTGAAATTTATGTTCTTAAAGAATTATGCTGATAATGGCCAAAGTTATGGTCAAAATATTTTGGTAATAGAATAAATATATATTTATCTTTTTTGAGCTGTTTTGTGTGCCTTTTGAATAAAATTTAAAAAAGAATTTATAAAATAATAATTATTTACTGACTATTTACAAAATCAATTTCTTGATTCTCAATATCATCTTTCAACTTCTCAAAAGAATAATCATCAAAACCACCAGGCCAAAATGGAAGGTTATTTGGGTTTCCTTTCACATCTGTAGTTATGTCTGGAGCACGATTGAATGACATTGAATTTTTTGAAGTTGATTGATTATTTTCGATAATAACCTAATTAAAAATATAAACAGTTATAAAATATTTTAAAAAATGATATCAAATATAAGACTATTTTTATATTGGGTATCCATTTTGATTACATTCAATAGGAAAATTAATATGATTTTAGATAATGCCAATTTTCTGCTCCTCAGATGCATCAATTTAAATATAAATGATCGTTCGTGAAAGTTTGTGATGTGAAAAAATAGATTAAACCATTTTTAAGACAGTTCACTAAATTTATTGCGAGGAAAATAGCATTAAAATATGTCGGCCAACAGGCCAAGTACTAAACTTCAATTAGAGAAACAATGTTTTATTTTGGATTCCAGCACAGAACAGGACTCAACCAATTGAAATTTATTCTTCAATCTATTGATAGATCCCATCAAGGATGCCATTGATGCCATAATAAGATTTGGGAATGGCTAACCATAATATCCAGTATCAGATTTGATGGCAAAATTGAATTAATCAATCACTTTAAAAGTTTATTACAGATATAATGCTAAATGGTATGGCAAAAAATTTCTATGATAGACTACTGTATAGTTTAGTTATTAAAGGGCATTTATTTGAGTATTTGTTATAGTGACTGCATTGGATATTTTACTTTATTTTAAAAGTGAAATACTAGTTGATTAGTTTATTTAACTAGATACATTGTGTATATTAATTTTTTCATAATTATTGTTCAAACAATTATTTACTGTAAAAAATAAATTAATAAATAGCTGTTCCTTTAAACTTATTAAATTTGCAAAAATAATGCTATTTGAAGAGTTTTGAAACATTTTAAATTCTCTACTTAGAAATGTATCAAAAACCAGTTAAAGAAGCATACTTCTCAATACTGTATGCTTATTTTTCTATATTTATAATTGGTTACTGATTGATTAATTTAAACATTAATATATCTGATCATCAGATATATCTAAATTTGATTTATCTGATGCAATCAGTGGAATATATGTAAGGGTCTGGAAAAACTGTTTTTTGTTAAACCTCTTTTATTGGAATAAATGCGAGAAAAAATTTATTAAAAGTTTTGTTACCTGTGCTGGGTCATGGAGGCGTGTGCCTGGGATGATGTGTAGTTGAACATCTTGGATGGAAGTACAAAATGAAAGCAACTTTGTTCTCTTCAAGTTTTTTTATATTTATAATAATTATAACATTGAAGTTAAGTATGGAAGTTTATTATTACTAATTAAAGGAAAATGTATAATTGTTTTGAATAACTTAAATATTGTTGTAATAACTAAAGTGATGATATATGTAAATTGGATTGGTATAAAAGTTCAGCCACAGGGCAGTGTAAGAGGTTCCCATTCCAGTTTTGATATCTGTTGCAACTGTGATCATCATGCTGTTGTTGGTGTTAATCTCTGTTACAGTCAACTGTTGGACTTTGTGTATGTCTACTTGTTGGAGTTTGGATTTTGACTGTACTAATAATATTCTGGATGGGAATTTACAGTTTTTGACATTTGTAAGTTTTTTAAATTTGTAATTTGAAAAATCTAATAAAAGTTAACATATTGATATTTAATGGAGTCAGTGATCAATGCCATTTATTTCGTGTTGGACTGGATAGTCCAAACTGAACTAAAAATAGAAATTTCCATCAGAACAGCAGCTAAAGAAGATTCTTCGGAGGGGGTGAGAGGTTGGACTGAACGTGAAGTTTCGGGCAGATACCCGAATTTCACAGATAAGCAAGAAAAGCAATAATTAAAATAATTTTTAATGAATAATCGATCAATGATCAAATAATTTCTTTGCAAAAGTGAAAATTTTTCTTCACAAAATAAAAAAGTGGCATATATTTATGGCTTTCATTAAATCAAAAATTTGTTAACCAAGAATTTGTAAACTAAGGGATACCTATACAAATAAAAATGAATCCTATTTCCAATTTATATATAATCGGTTATATTATTTAATTATATTTACAAAAATTATTCTAAAAAACAACAGAAAAAATAGTAATTTAGTGAATTATAAATATGCAGAAGAATATGTAATTTATGATTAGTATATTATGAAATTAATTTTATTAACAATTAGAATAAAAATATTCACCTCTTTAAATCTTATTACTTTTCCTGTCTTCATATCTCTTTCAGCTTTTAATGTTGTTTGCAAAGGACACAAATCCATCATAAATAATGATTCAATATTTGGTTTTCGAGGTATATGCCTTGAAAGAAAATTTAAATATTAAATATAATTTTTTATATATGTAAATAGCACGACATCAATACCAAAACAAAAACTTTTTTGGTTTAATTGCAGCTTAAAAATAATTTAAATTATAAAAGATTTCTATAAATAATGTTTTTTAAAAAAAATATCAAATTTTTGTTTTCTCATGGATTATCGGTTGGCGGTTTCTTTTATATCAAAAGGAATTTCTTGATTAGGGTAAGTCAGAGTATTTACGGTAATTTTCACCATTGCATAATTTTCACATTATATCCTTCTCAAGTGTTTCAGAGGTTTTTCTATTTTTGCTAGCATCTTCTTCGAAGGAATGTAATGCTTAAGAGATAAATATGCTGTTTTCTATCTCTCACTAGTAACTTTTGAACTATTTATCACATATTTATGAAATTTGAAGCAGTATATTTTCATGTTTTTATATAAAATATATTCGTAATGTTATTCGCTTATCACATAGAAATACTGATTCGGTCTCCGATCTGACACCACCAGATTTTTCAAGGGCGTGTGATGATTTTGGTTTTTAAATCCATTTTTCACTTCACATTTTAAGATTTCATTCTAAATACTTACTACGTAATGAGCACTTGCATATTCTCACCGTTTATTATCTGGTAAAGAAGAAAAGTAGAGTAAAAATTTCAGCAATAATGATGCTACATTATTTAGCTCTCTAGCTTGAACAATTCAAAAATTGCAGACATTGAAATTTTCTAGATATTTTCTTTGATATATGGTGATCCTGATATTATTTTTGATTCTAAATTGAAAGTTATCTTTTCTAAAATGCATTCTGTAAATTCCCCGCTTAATTTTCCTATTTGTGAGATAAGAAAATTGAAAAAAAAAAAAAAATGCAAAAATTATTTGAATGAATAACATATTATATCTGTGTTTGTAACAGTTATAGTTTATGCTATTCTTTCAAATATATAGTTAGGATATATAATTTTTTTATATTAAATAAATAATATAATTTTTAATTGTTGAAAACTTTTTATCAAAAATCATTAATTATACTTTCAGATGGTTAGCGCTCTTTATTCCCTTTTATCATCACTGATTGAATTGGGAAGTTCAAAGAAGAAAATATGCAAAGAAACGATTAGTTTTAGAAATGTTTCATACACGTAATTTAGGGAAGGTCAAATTATCTGCATGGAAACGTCTCGGCTTCTCATCCAGTTTTAACTTTAAGAAGTTGCAAAGCAATATGTAATTAATAATTACCGATGAGTTTTTAATTCTTTCCAATAACAAACATAAGAAATATACAGTATTTGTTGGCAGATACTAAAACAAACTAAATTCTACTACTTATAAATAGATATTTGCTCAAACTTTTCTGACTTGTGATAAAAGAATCCAAGTAAAATATTGAGAAATTAGAATATTTTCAACATTTTAGAGCTGTCCAGTTGGATGCTGTATTGCTTCTATATCAATAAGATAACAGTATCAGAACGAGTGAAGACGTTTTTTTGTCAATAGATGACGCACTTTCCAACCAGTTGTTATTAGTAAATCACGGAACTATTACAACCCTGCCAGAGATTTCCTACTTCTATTAGAGGGTCAGCCAGATTATAGAACGCAGGAATCTCTGATTCAATAAAAGAATTTTTCAGGATATGGACTCCAGAATCAAAACTCAGCATCTAAAATGGAAAGTCAAAGCGTTTCCAGGCGGCCAATCTGGACGATACTGATGGTCTGTTGATTATTCACAAAATGAATGTATACGGATTGTTACATTACACTGTATTGTCTAATCTATGTCGTTATATAAAGGATGTTATTTTTAGCCACAGTTTTCAATTATTTGCTAAATTGTTATGTAACTGGATCATTCATGACAAACCCATGAGCTGCAATAGTCGATTGACGATTGAAAATTTTATAAGAAGAAATGTATAACAACATTTATAAAAGATTTGATCTAAATGGCCATATTAATTACGTTTCGGCATTCTATACAGAAAACTGGAATCGAATTTAGGTCTCAATCTCAGAAAATTTATAAGATTAAACCTGCCCATCGATCTTCATTTACAGTCTGCTGATCTCGACGCCAGCATAAGCAACTTATTTGAAGAATCTGAAATGGCACCATCACTTCAATAATCAGTAATCATTGAATAAATGCTTTCAAAAATGACTTTTGATCAAATTTCTCAACCGAAATTGTCATTACTTTATCTCTTAGCGAGTCATGCGCAAGACCATTATCGCTAAGGTGATTGAAAGAAACAGAAGAAACAGTGCCTGGAGAAGATAGTCTGATCACATCAAATATTTAGCAGAAAGATCTTAGTGGAAAGTCTACAGATCCTCGCAGAATCGAAGTGATTAGAAACTTATTATGTAATCCTTTGGTGAATTATTTGATGAAAGAAGAACTATTATATCTAAACTTAAAAATCAATATTATCTGAATTTATTTAAAATAAATTAGCACTACAGATTGCAATATTTACCCTATTTAGATTTTGTTATCCATTACTTGAAAATTTCGATTTACTATTTGAAATATGCGAAATTTTCATTAACTTTTTTAAAATATTGTAAAATTTATTGTTTTAATAAACTATATACTTTAATATTGAAATAAATTTATATTTGTTTATCATTAAATTAAAAATTTATTATTTCGGGTGTATAAGAATTTATTGTGGAACTTCCGGGACCTCTAGCGGTAGAAATTATCAGGAATCTGACACCAGTCTAATGTCGGCGTGCGACACTAAACAAAACAGGCGTGGGCCTACGAGCAGTATGTGGCTGTGAGTAAGGATGGGTGAATAACTCTGCGTATCACTTATGACTCAGAGACGACGGTATAATGACCAAATTCCAATTTTATTGAGAGAGAGGTTCTTTACAAACTTCGATATTGCGACGTTAGGCTTAACGGCGTCACATACGGGAGGATAAATACCTGTTTGTTCTCTTGACAATCTTCTTGCTTGAACAAATAGTTCTTTAGTTCTTTAAGCGCAGTCTTTAGTCCAAATAAAAATATTAAGATGCACAAATACAAAATTATCGATGTCACTAAAGATCGGCGACTTTGATCATCCAGCGAAGAGGGAAAGTCTTCCTGCTTCGGATGAGGATCCAGTTGACCTCTTCCTGGGATGAGGTTCGTCTTCGTCAGAGAGAGAGAGAGAGTCTTTTGATTCTTCTTTGATGCTGACTGCTAGGAGCAATCTTCTGACTTCTCTACCTTGATTCACGTTGACTGCTAAGGACCAGACTTTCGTTTCTTCTCTATGTTGAGGGGAATCTCAGCCACTGAGACCAAATCATTTTGATTTGTCTCCCGGTTGCTGTTGAGATCAAATCCTTTGATTTGTCTGCCTTCTGACTGTTTCTTCAGCCTTTTTATAGCAGAGATTCGTATGTTGCCATCCGTTGTGCCGATGCTGAATTTCCTTTGGTTAGAGGATGTGACTAATCGGGAAGATGATCTCACGTGTCGATGTTCCAAGTCGATCTACCTTCTTTTTCCCATTTTTGGCAATTGATGAAAGATTCAGATAAGTTTTTGCTTCCTTTGACAGAAGTGAACTTTATCTTCGAAATCTTTAACGGAAAAACTAAACTTATTTTAGTAAATTGCAACAGATAACAATCTCAGTCTATCCTGCTTCAAAGTTGCTATTAGGGGGGTCCTAAACGGGGTCGGGTCCTTACATTATTAATAAATCAGAATACTGCTCTTCATTTCTGGCCATCTTCACCTATTTAAATTCTACTTTAAATTATTGCAACTACGCGTAGGCTAACTGAACAAGTCCAGTGACAATTATCATCAAATTACTGTCCGTCCAGGTTAGCTGCGACCATCGACGCAAGTATGCATGCGCTAACTGAACAAGTCCAATGACAAAATAGGACAAGTACGCGTGCACTAACTGAAATCCACTGACAAAATAGAGATGACAATCTCACATGGATGTTTTCAAACGCAAGATAACTGAAGTTGAATGGAAGCTTATTGTAAGCGTGTGCTAACTGAACGAGTCCAGTGACAAAATAGGGATGACAGGTTTGCGTGCACTAACTGAACGAGTCCAATGACAAAATAGGGAGGACAGCTTCCTCTTCCGATCTGAATGAGTCCAGTGACAAAATAGGGATGACAGCTTTGCATACATTGGATGTTTTCAAACCGCAAGAAAACTGAAGTTGAATGGAAGTTTATTGTAATGTCGAATGCTAAATGATTAATTAAAATTGAATGGAAGTTTATTGTAATGTCGAATGCTAAATGATTAGTTTCGACGTTAAAAATAGTAACCGAAACCGAAATCATTCCCGCCCGTCATTATACCGACTGCGACTCTCCTTTTCGCGTTTGGACTCATCCACTTTAGATTAAGCGCTGTTTTCGTGGACGAACAATACCTGGATCCTATTATTTTAACCTACAGCCATCTAGTGGGAACAAGAGAAACAAATATATAAAATCGTAAGTCTTATGTAATATGGTATTTCTTCAATCGATAATCAATTGATCTAAAACGTGCTGCATATAATAAGACAATAAGAACACCATCAACGACTGAGAGCAAAATATTATATTTAAGTATATTATACAAATATATGATAAGTACTTCATTAAGACTGAAGAGAGGGTTAACAGCCGAAATTCATATCTATATCATGATTGACTGCACTATATATATATATATATCTTAAGATTTTATAATTTGGTAATTGTCAAAACCACTACGATGTACACAATGTAATAAAAAAGGCAGATCTACAAAGATGCTTAAGTAAATTTTAAATTTGTTATTGTTTATTATTGACTATCATTTATCAACACTCTTAATTACAAAATTTATTAGTAAAACATTTAAGTATAACCACTATTTTATATGTATGTAATAATTATTCTTTTCTGTTTACGATTCGCACATATTCTAATATAACTTGGACTTACATACATCATTGCTTAATATGATTCTCTTATTTTGTCTATTATGTAATGGTGTTTCTTACATAATTTATTCTTAAGTGCAGCGTGTATCTAAATGACATCTGAATCAAACAAAAAACAAAATTGCAACATATCGAATTATACAATAAGAATATTATAAAATGCATAAATCACAATAACAATAAATTACATAAATCTATTTATTTAAATAAGTAGGAATTTTTAAGAAAACTGTATGCTGCATCACCATATTATGTAAAAATACATTAGTCCATTAAAAATGCTTTTAAACTTAACAATGAGATGGAAGACTTTGACAATCACAATTTTTGATGGGTGAATATATGAAACGGTGGTATTAAAGATGAAATTAAATCAATTTGGATTTTTATGTAAGTTATATTGTTAAATATATATTACATAACAATAGCATATGGTATTATATCATATATTATAATATGATATAATATGGTTTGCAAAAACTGATCTAAACACGTAATGATAATCAATATGTAGTTAGCAATAAACAATAACTTAAAAATCGGATGGAAGTTTGATCACTTCTGACGTAATCGATATGAATAACGGAGGGACGGAGACTTAACGTAGCTATAGTGGGAATCAGCCTAAATCTGAAACTGGTCTCCAGATTAGACGTAGTCACATGTGCGCTATAGAAAATGGCTTTAAATTTTTTCATCTGAAGATTTAGCAACTATGGCTATATGGATTTAGCTTGATGAAGGAAAAATATTAAAAAAAAAGGAAAAATGAAAGTTGTGGATAGTCCAAGTTTAATGCAAACAAAACTTGAAGGAGAATGTTTTACCGTATATCCTCATTTAATAGATGATGATGATAAATTTGCAAAATATTTTCGAATGGATACAAATCGCTACATTAATTACCTTTGTACTTATTTATGTAGATAAACCTGAGGATAAATTGTACTAATTAATTTATAAGCGTATCTTTTTAGAATTCAATATAAAAGTTTTTCGTTGTTCATACTGTAGACTATATAACTTTTTTAAACTTTAAAAAGATAATAAAAAGATTGTAATGATTCTTGATTGAGAAGAAAAGACTATTCACACTATTGATACATGATCAGATAAGTTTAGTCTCTATCCGTTCAAATATTCTTTCCGTTAAACTTTGACTGGAGCCAGATCGAACCGTGAGCAGATCGATAGTGTGGATCGGGCTTAAAAATGATACAATATATATTATATGCGATATAACGCCTTAAAAAACTAAACTTACCTAAATATTAATTATTAACAATCAGCATATTTGTAACAAATAAATTTTTGATGGTCAAAATTGGTATTAGTCAGTGACGACATTAACAAAAAGCAGTTCAATAAAGAATTCAATTTGCCTGCTTTCCGAAGTTGTTATTTATTTTGCATTTGAAATCCTTTAATTTTATACAACAGACTCCCGATTATCCGGAGATTGATTATCCTTGTTGTGGATTAACCAAAAGTAATCCGCAACACGAAACTATTTTTACGCATAAGTAAAACATTTTATTTATATATTTTAATTAGATGGTAGTAAATTTGATAAAAAATATTATAAAGCTCCAAATTTAGGTCAAAATTATCTTGCATTCATTTAACAATAATGACAGAGTCAGTTGTATTTTCTATATAAAAGTTTGCGTTACATAAGATTATTGGTAGCTAGTGCCTAGCGACAATCTTGGATAGGAATGAAAGCTTGTTTTTTTTTTCGGAGTTGCGCCACTAAGTTGCTCCATCGCAATTGTTTATTATTTAACTTTTAATTTTCCATCTCTTATTTGTTAATTGTTGCAATAATGATAAAATAGAATTTCTTAAAAATATTACCGTTATACCATTATCTTACAGAAATCACATGTATATATCGATATTTCAACAATCGATTATCGAATAATTGATCTAAGATGATATGATGCTTAAAAATAGAAGCAACCAAACCCTACCAAATTAAATTGAGGAGAGATGCGTAGTTATATATCGTCTGTTATTGGTGCAGATTGCAAAATTTAAAGGAAGAAAAAGTTTTATTAATATTTAAAACACTTGACGGTTATTAGACACTGAATGTTTTTCTAAAACCAGCATGTTGCGCGAATCATCCAACGAGAAAATTTGTTTATTTCAGGAAATAATCCGTCCTTTAATATCTGTATGTAAATTAGTCGGTATTGCTATAATCAGTGACGATTTTAATGAGGTAAATTCTTCGATTAATCCCAGATGGTATGTACTCTACCGAAATATCTTAGAAATGTTCTTCGTTTTTAACGTAATTCTGTTTTCTTTAATAACATTAAAAGTCGAAGTATATTGTTACAAAACTGCCGATATCTTTCCAAATAAAAATATTATGCAATCCGTAATGATTATTGTGACAATTACTTTCCTTACCAACGTTTTCTTCCTCAGATTATTTAAAGAACGGAAACCTCCCCTTCCCAACGATATATGTGAATATTATGTCGATAATAAATTAGCGAAAAGATATCTTTTCATACTTTATCTTTTTTAGGACTTTTATTGTTCATAGTAATAGGAGAAATTTTATTTCTCGACCTTAAACTTTATCCGTCGTTTAATAAATCTTCTTCATTCGAGATTGTTTTCTGTTATGCAAACTTTACTATGATTTGTATTTTTAGCACCGGTCAAATAATCATTGTTGGATTGATGGTCATTACAATCGTACTTATATTATTGGAAAGATTAAAATGATTTAATGATTACTTCATGCAAATTAAATATAGTCATTACAGTTTAATCCAAAATATGGAAAAGATCATCTATTGGCATTCAGATATTCTCTTCTATATCGTAGATTTAAACGAATCTGGGGAAATATTCCTCTCTGTTGCCTACGGTTTTTTTATTTATGATACTTGCTTCTCTCTTTCCACTTCGATATTGTTTCCTATAGATCCAATTATCGACACAGTGATATTAATAATATCAGTATTTTTACTTACGTGTTGTATATCGGCATCATTTGCTTTTTCCCGTTTGGCTTCCAACGTAAGTTAGTTATTTTAATACTTTTTGATTATTTCTCTTAGCATTAATTTAGATATTTTTATTTATAAAATATAAATTTTTCAGATTTATGGAAACTTTAATGAGATCAATACGCTTTCTTCTCTTCATCTGCCTATTGTGTACAAACTGAAGGTACTACTGCTTGCTGCTTATATGAAATTAATATAAAATTTTAATTAATTTTCTTTTTACTTTTGATCAGTTGCTGAATTTCATGAAGAGATTTGGAAAAACTCCTATTGGATTATCGATAGGCGGTTTCTTTTACGTCAAAAGGAATTTCTTGATTAGGGTAAATTGGTTTATTTTCTGCATATTTTCGCATTCTATCTTTTTCAACAATTGCGTCATTTGATATCGATTCGAATTCACGACAAAAAGGAAAAAAGGGGGGGATTTTTCCGACCCCACAAAGTGTTTTGGAGGTTTTTATATGTTTGTTCTCCTGGTCTTCGAAAGAATGTGAGGTTTAAGATATAAATATACATATTTCTGTCTTTCGGTGATAACTTTTGAAAGATTAGCTTTACATGAAATTTGAAACAGTATATTTCAATATTCTCATAATAAATATAATCCTGATGTCACATAGAAATACGAATTCGGTTCTGAATTACACATCTCCAAATTTTTCGTTAATGCCCGGTTTATTAAACCCCATTTTTCATTTCACATCGTAAAAGGAGGAGAAAATACTTACCACTTAATGAGCACTTGCATGACCTCTCAGTTTATTATCTGGTCAAGAACAAAAGCAGCAAGAAATCTACAACGAGGATGATGTTACATTATTAAGTTGTTTATTTTCAATAATTTAAAAATGGCGGAAATTGAACCCTTTAAATACTTTCTTTTATTTGTGTGACCTTGATATTGTTATGATTTCAAATTGAAAGTCATCTTTATTAAAATGCTTTCTGAAAATTCCCCACCTTATTTTCGTATTTCTTTTTCAAATGAGAAAATTGGAAAAAATAAATGCAAAAATTATGCGAATAAATTCAGTATTATATTTATCTTTTAATTATTTAACGTTTACCTAAAGCACATATTTTTTGAAATGTATAGAATTATAAATAATTATTAAATAAAATTATATAATTTTTTTTTTTGGTTTAAAACCTTTTATCAAAACTTCAATAATTATATTTGCAGATGATCAGCGCCCTTTATTCCCTTTTATCATCGCTGATTGAGCTGGGAAGTACAAAGAAAAAAATGTGCAAAGAAACGATTAGTTATAGAAATATTTCATACACGTAATTGGAAATTTGATGAACTGACCTCCTGGAAATGTTTCGGATTTCCATTTAATTCTTAATTATAAGAAGTTGCAAAAGCAATATATAGTTAGTAACTACTGATCAGATTTTTAATTCTTCGCCATAACCAACAGATGAAATACATAGTAGTTGTTGTCGAATGCAAAATAAATAAATTCTATTACTTATAAGTTATAAATATATGTTTACTCAGAAGTATCTGATATCTGAAAAATAAATCAAATAAAGTAAAATACTGAGAAATTAAAATGTTTTTCATATTTTTAACCTCTCCACTTGGATGCTATTTCCGCTTCTATGTCTACACGCTCACAGTATCAAAAAGATTGTTTATATGTTTTTGATAACAAATATCACTATCTAGCCAATGTTGATTAGTAAATGACGGAGTTATAATTAATATTTCTATCGAGTAATTATCGGTATGAAGTAGTCAACCGGATTTTAGAGGTCGGAAATCGATGGTTGGCCCAGACTCCATGAAAGAAGATTTCAATATATGGGACACATGAATCGAACGCGATCTTCTAGAGTGGGAAGTCAAGAATTTCCGCTCGATACTGATGAATTGTTGATTATTCAAAAATATGAATGTGTTTGAATTCTTACATTGCTTTCATTGCTAATCTAAATTTGTATATAGAGGTTATTATTTTTTGCAACTTCAATTATTTATTAATTTCTATGTAACAGGTCAATCCTGGCCAACCTTCTATCTGCAACAGCTATGATAATTTTTGTTTTTGTTAGGAATTGATTGAAAATTTTCTATGAAATATTCATGTAATATCTTTAAAACCGTTGTTCTGAATGTCCTTGTGAAAACGTGTTGACATTCCATTCAGAAGATGTGGGATCAATTCCACTCTGTACCTCTAGAAGTTGAAATCACTTCATCACTCAATAATCAGTAATCATTGTTTAAGTAGCTTTCAATAAATGACTTTGGTTCAAATTTATCAATCGAAATTGCCATTACTTTGGAAAATAATCAGACACGCGTAAGATCATTATTACCAAGGTGATTCAAAGCAACAGAAGAAAATGTGCCCACAGAAGACATCTGATCACATCAAGAAACTGACTGAAAGCTCTTGATAGCATGCAGATCGTGGCAAAATCGAAGTGATTGGAAATTTATAACGGCCATCATAATTTTTAGGCGAATTACTTGATCAAAGAAAAATTATTTTATCTATAATTAAAAATCAAATCATTTCTTTAAAATATATTAGAACCATAGATTGTGATATTTCCAATATTTAGATCTAGTTATCCATTATTTGAAAATTTCGATTAACTGTACGAAATATGTTAATTTTCCATTAAAATTTTTAAATTATTCTAAAATCTATTGCTTTAATATACTATATATACTTTAATAATAAAACAAATTTATATTTTTTTATTAGATTAAAAATTGATAATTTAGGATCTTTGATTTATTTTAAGTTGTCTCTGAGTTCATTTTAATTGGGAAAAACTACTGTTCTCTCATCCGTACCCATATCTCCACGAATCCGCAAGGACTAAGCCTGTCATTCCATTAGTCCACATGAGATATTGGTTAGTTCGGTTAAGCCTCCATATCCTCATGGGATATTCATTATCTGCCGGCGGCTACTTATAGAGCTCATCACAGGCTGGCCAACACCCATGATGAGATCAACCAGATGGTTGAAGATGAGGTTCAACGGGCCGGGCCGGGCGGCTCTTATAGAGCTCATCACAGGCTGGCCAACACCCATGATGGAGTCAACCAGATGATTGAAGGATGAAATTCAATGGGCCGGGCCCAGACCCCTCCTGAAAAATTGGAGGAGCAAGACCCATAGGCCCCATGGTAAGCCATAGCTTTACCATGGGGCCATCTAGTTGACCTGTCATTTCATCAGTCCTGGGTGCCACAGTTTGTTCTGTGAAGTCTTCATTATCCGAGCATAAAAATCTTTCGCAAAAGTGTTTGTTATCCGAACAATTCATTAACCAATCATCCACTGCATGTAGCATTCAATTTACCAATGATATAACTGTTTTTCTCTTTCTATTATTAGTAATTAATGTAAACTCAACATTATTCAGTACTCTAAAACAATAATCTAACCATACATGTTAACAAAACAGAATCACTAATTTTCCATAAAGATCAAAGACTTGAGAAAAAAGACAAACTTTATTTAAACAATAAACAAATAGAAATAGTTAATCATATTTATCTTGGTCCTTTATCTTTAATAATAATTTTTCAAATAATGTCAAAATAGTCAAAATTAAATCCAATAAAATTATTAATTAATCAGTCTTCAGCATTTCTTTAAGCAAAAAAATTTATATTTAATATTTATTAAAGATCTTTCAGCTTAATAAAGCCATTCTTAGTAACTACAAGTTAAAAAGTAAACGGATACAACAAATTGAATTATTTGAATACAAGAACATTTTACTTTTTAACTTGTAGTTACTGAGGATGGCTTTATTTAGCTGAAAGAGCTTTAATAAGTATTAAATATAAATTTTTTCACTTAAACAAATGCTAAAGACTGATTAATTAATAATTCTAATAAGAAGTGAAAGTATATAATGCATATTTTATCTAATAAAATTTTATCTGATCTTATTGCTATATTTGCAAAAGCTAAATTAATTAATTAGAAAAATTATTCAACATTTTTTGATTTAATTCTATTTAACTCTACATTCTATGCAATTCCTGTTTAGAGTACTAATTTATATATCAATTTAGAATTCATACAAATCTATTTTCTTAAATTTTTAGTAAAATATAAAAATCTGTTCATGGCTACATTATCAAACATGAATTTCAATACCCTATTTATCTATTAATATTTTGCAAAGAATCTTCCAATTCTCATCCAAGATCCTTTTGTATACTTCATTTTTCTAGTTAGAAATGAAGTCTCTACTACTATTCATTCTAAAAACGAAAAAAATTATTCAAACTGGTACACTAGCATTATTTCCATTTTCAATTATTATAGCTTTATTGATTCTGTTTTTGATGATAAATTATTTTTCTTTAGATATAACCTGTCCTAATCCATTAGATTAGGGGTGGGCAACCTCCGGCTTGTGGGCCACATTATTTTATTATATCTAATACCAATGCTATGTCCTTACATATCTGTACCTTCTCTTTTTTAAATAAATACTATTATCATCAGTTTACATATCTGTACCTTCTCTTTTTTAAATAAATACTATTATTATCAACTGTTTTTGTTTTGGCTTGAACCGCTCTTCCGATCTATATCTAATACCAACGCTATGTATACTTATTCACATTATTTTATTATATGTAATACCAACGCTATGTATACTTACATCAGCCACATTATTTTATTATATCTAATACCAATGCTATGTACTTACATATCTGTATTTATTATATCTAATACCAATGCTCTCTTTTTTAAATAAATACTATTATTATCAATTATTTTTGTTTTGGCCCGTGGCCCACCATAAATTTTTCTATATGGCCCCCTACAAAAAAAAGGTTGCCCACCCCTGCATTAGATTAAAAATTCCCTCTATTATCAAGATTTGTCCCATTTTTCAAATTCTTCATATCAACTTTGGTACAAATACTTAATTTATCCAAAAACTCTTCACTTATATCTATTAAATTAACCTTAAATATTTTTACCTTATTGTGCAATTAGATAACAATTATGTACTGTATTGGAAGAAAAAACTGCTTTGGAGAAGTTATAAAATGTAAAATCTGTAATAATTCAACTATTGATATCAGTTATATTTTTAAATGTAAAACTGCATTTTGTATTCTTAACAAATTTTCTACCATTGAATATTCAGTTTTCTTCAATTATAGAAGTATTCTTCACATTTCTAAAATTTTAATTTTTTATTTAAATTCTTTTGAAATCGAATTTTAAAATTGATGTAATTTCTGTTTCTTTATTGTTTTGTTAACTGTTCAGCTGTATTGTATTATTTATCATCATTTCAAAAAAACAAATTCACAGTGGAAAAAACTTTTTTAAAACAGAGAAGCACTTTCAGCTTTATTAAACTATCTTCAGCTCATTAGAATAACATATTGTTTTAGAACATAAGAATTATAGAATTAATTTAAATGTTTTAAAGAGAATACATATTACATGAATATATAACATTATGCTTATAATATAAAGTTAAATGTATATAAGGGTACATATAAATATGATATAAATACTTTACATATATTATAAAGAAATTATAATTAAAATTAAAATTAAAAAATTTGCAGTTAACATAGTTCATTATCATCTATAGAAACCATTGCGCTGGAACTTTCGTTGGTTGGTTATCATTTATGACATGTGTCTTCTTCTTAAATTCTGCTATGACTATTGGCGACTCCAATGAACTATAGGGGGCACTGTAGAAAAAGAATATAGCGGATACAAACTAAATTATTTAATAAATGTAAATTAGATATCTGCTCTTCATTTCTGATCATTTTTATTTATTTAAATTCTATATGAAATAATTTAATTATAGAATTGGAAATTAAATAAAGAAATTTTACCAAATTAAACAAAAAATTATAATAATAAACCTCATAATAAGTATTTTGTAGCAGCGAACGTATGCAATGCAATTTTTGGTAATATTTTTGTTAGATTATTATAGAGAATTCTAAAAAAAATAATAAAAATGTTACAAATGTATTGCACATAGGTGGGATCCTATCATTTTAAGTTACTGCCATCTAGTAGGGACAAGAGAAACAAATATATAATCGTAAGGCTTTTATATAATATGATGTTTCTTCAATCAATAATCAACAATTGATCCAAAACATGATGCATATAAAGAAAATAAGCACATATCAAAGACTGAGAGCAAAATATTATATTTAAGTACTAGTTACTTCCTGGCCACAATGTGCTCAAATCGTTCATGGCCTAAATACACCAAAAGAGAAATATTTCTTTCTTATCTGTCAAAAATTTTTTTTTACGTAGCACATCCCTGTATATAATATTTTTCCTTGTTTTCTTTCTCCAGACCAAACTCTGAAATTTTATTAATTATTATAATTTCTGAAATAAATATTATTCAGATTCAACTTTTATGTATCCTCGGCGCGCGGAATGCATACTGAATCCTTGGACCCGGGAACAGCCAACATTTTTCGATCGAAAAGGCCAGAAATTGAAATCAAATAACAAAAAGGAGTGTACAAACATAAATAGGGAGTAAACTATGATATTTTAAAACAAATTTTATAATGAAATTGGCAGATTGGGATTTAGTTTTCTAAAAGATACGATTAAAGTTTCGTAGCGAGAGAAAATAGTAATGGCAGCACTTCAAGTTTCTGGAGTTCCGGTTCGGTTCGAACATGCACAGAAACATGGACTTCACACGCTTATTCATTTATTATTATTATATATGTATTCAAAATAAATATATATTTATTTGCTATTATATATTGTATTACGATATATATATATATATATATATATATGCTGATGATGATGATAGTTTTGTGATAAAGTATGAGAAGTATTTAGTTAAGTTTTAATATACTGCAGATATCAATATTTCATTAATTCATCATAATTTGATGGAAATATTGAATTTTCATCACTTAGTTACTAAATAAACAGATAATTTCTTCTCACGCATTTAAAGAGAATAATTCTATCTCTATTGAATTCATCCGTCCTTTAGCTGCTGCCTCTCGATTAATTGATACTATAGATGTTATCATGAGTGATGATGAATTTAGTAATATAAACTATAGAAAAAAATTTAGATTTTTCGTATTCTACAAACCGTCAAAACAACATTTTATATTCTCAATAGTATTCTGTTTTGTTTAATTCTGTTAAGAATTGGAGTAGTTTACTCTTACAGTTACAAAGCTTCATATGGATGAAAAATTTCTCCACAAAACATATCATATCTAGTAAACATATCATATCTAGAAAACTAAATATTATGTTCAGACTGCTTTCTTTGTCGTAACTACTAATATTAAGTGGAACTTTTAGTTTTCTTTGCAGAATGAATCCGAATTGCTTTCCTATGGTAACTGAATAAAAACTAATCTAGTTTTCATTTATTCACTCGTCTGTTTATATATTAACCTGCTAATTATCATAAGAAAACAGGTGAACAAATTCGTTTTTGCTTAATTATCGAAGAATTTTGAAAGCTTTAACTAATTTTAATATTGCGCTACCAGATATTAAAATCCATTTAAGTATCAAAGTAAAATTTTGATAGAATAAACAAGTTGTCATTAAAATTAATATATGAATGTTTTTATACAATATCATAAATATCAACTAAATAAGTTCAGAATTTTGGTATATTTGAAAGGTTTTTATGCTAATACGTTCTTTGTATATTTTTCTTTGTACTTCCTACATCAATGAGTGATGACAGAAGAAAATAAAAGGCGCATATTATCTGATAAAGAAAACTTGATTGTAAATGTAATCTGTAAAAGTCGCATATTAAATGTAAATCTTGAACCAGAAAAATTCTACTTATCTGTTTTCCATTTAACTATTCATTTTACAGAAATATATAGAATATGTTTTGCTCTATGTGAGCAAGAATTCACTGAAGCAGTTGGGCATATCTCCACCTAAAAAATTATATGAATCAATGGATTGCATTGGAAGATCGGATAGAAAAGTTTGTAAACTTTTAATAATTGTCACTTTTAAATTTTACCCTACAGTATATACGTTATCGTGTATTCCTGTTAAATATTTAGTTTTGTCGAATATTTTCGAACAAATTGATGATTAAACAATGAACAAATATATATATATTTAAGTTGCACAAGTTTATCTAAGGAACTAGGTATTTATAAAGGGTAGTTTCAAGATGTGCGTTTTTCTAAATTACAAGAAGAAAACTGAATTAAAATTTAATTGCTTTCTCCCTATATAATAATAGAATTGCACTGGATATTTGCGTTTTGTTAATATCATAAAATGCACAACAATTCTAAAAGAGAATTTTTAATCCAGTTTGAATAAAAATTTAACAATATAAGAATTTAATCGTGTTCTGCATGACAATCTTCATAAGTGGAAATATACAAAGTGAAGTATTGATATCGTTAATAATGAAATATCATTGATAAATAATTATAATTGTAATTTTGAACTTAATCACTCAGTTGAAACCGTTTGATTATTTAAATTAGGGGTGAACAACCTCCGGCCCGCAGCCACATTATTTTATTATATATAATACCAACGCTATGTATACTTACATATCTATGCCTTCTCTTTTTTAAATAAATACAAACGCTATGTATACTTACATATCTGTACCTTCTCTTTTTTAAAAAAATTCTATATCAATTGTTTTTGTTTTGGCCTGTGGCCCACCATAAATTTTTCTATACAATTTGTTTTTGTTTTGGCCTGTGGCCCACCATAAATTTTTCTATATGGCCCTTTGGCCCGTGGCCCACCATAAATTTTTCTATACAGCCCCCTACAAAAATTGGCCCGTAGCCCACCATAAATTTTTCTATACGGCCCCCTACAAAAAAAGGTTGCCCACCTCTAATTTAAGTCATCGATTTTTAATGGAAATTGACTTATATGTTATGTTTTTAAACAATTGAATTGTTTTTAAATATCGCCAATATATAAGTTAATCAACTTTAGTAATTAGTTTAGTTTATTAATTATTTTATTAGAAATATCTGTCATAGCGACATAAATAATATAATGTAATAGGGCTGGAACGGTCAAACTTTTCAGACTGGATATCCGTCTCAGCCATAAAACAGACCTGACCTGACCCATTCCAGCTCTGAATAGATTACAATATAGTAAACAATAATTAAGATTAAAACTTACATTAATAAATTTAAATTGAATGCTTAGATGTAGAATGTAAAAAAAGATATCTTAAGAAAACTGCCATTCCTTCAAACAATTTGCCTAAATTGTCAACTTTTAATCCCGAGAAAGAAAGACGAAAACAAATTATGCAAGTAGAAAGAAGAGCACGAGCTCAAAATAGGCAAGCATTCATTGTGAGTAATTCATGATATAACTTCATATATTTATTAAATAATTATATAAAAATGTAAATTACTTCATAACCAATGTTTTTTTTTTTTTTTTTTATAGAAAACTATAAATAATGAATGTGAAAATAAAGCTGCAGCTAATCAAAAAGAAATAAATAATTATCTGGTAATTAAGTAAATATATTTCCAATGTTCATTTGAAACATTGGTCAACTGCACTTTCTTATAATTATTTCTATTTCATTTAACAGGTGGATTGTGAATGTCATGAGGAGGATATTGATATTTATCAACCACAAGAAACAGAGAATGAGAAAGAAATTGCAGAAATCCTTCTAGACCTAGCAAAGACTCCAATTAAAATGAATAAAGCTGTTCAAGTCAATACAGATGTGGGATCAAAACTTATGAACTTTTTAACTGAAAATAATATAAACAAAATAACAGGTTTACCATCGATTGAATTGTTAAATGGTTTAATGAAATGTTTTGAGCAATTTAAACATTTTACAAGTAAACATACATTTACTGTTAAAGAAAGAATAGTTTTAACAATGATGAAGTTGAAGCATAATACAACAAATTCATTCTTAAGTAGTTTATTTAATTGCTCTTTATCTACATGTGCCAATATAATTTCTGAAACTACAGAAATTCATGCAGTTATATTATCATCAACTGTTTATATCCTAAGTAAAGAGGAGATCATGCAAAACATGCCACAACTCTTTACAAAGTATAAAAGTGTCAGACTTGTCTTAGATTGTACTGAAATATCAATTGCTCAACCAAACTGTCTGAATTGTAGCATTAATACTTATTCTTTTTATAAAAAGAAGAATACAGTTAAATATTTAATTGCTGTTACACCTGCAGGTTTAGTATCCTTTCTTAGTAAAGGATATGGAGGAAGAGCATCTGATAAAACTATATTTCAACAAAGTGGGTTAATTCATGAAATGATATCAATAAGTGATAGCATAATGGTCGATAAGGGTTTTCTTATTGATGATATATGTGATTAAAATTTTATTTCCCTTATTAGACCACCATTTAGAAAGGCCAAAATGCAATTAAGCAAAGATGATGCCCAAAAAAACTCATAAAATTGCATCTGCCAGGGTTCATGTTGAAAGGGTTATACAAAGATTTAAAATATTATCAACAAGAATTTCCTGGAATATGGTTCCTCTTATTGATAACATCATGATGATAATAGCAGGGCTCACAAATTTATCATCACCCATACTAAAAGACGAAGAGTTTTTGTAATTATTAATAAACATATTTAAACATATACTAAATATGAATATTTAGTGTATGTTTAAAATACATTGTATATGAATAATATGCTGTAACAAATTTAATTTTTTAAATTTTATTTTACTTTATAAAAAGTATTTTTTCTCTTTATTTTACAATCTACTTATTTCTTTTAATGCATATTTTAAATAAAATGCAAGTACATCATTACATAAGCTTGTGTACTCTAACTGATTAAATTGTATGTTATATAGACTATAATTATTTTCATTAATATATCTAAAGCCTTCAAAATCGTACCCATTGACAAATAAAAAGATACAGATAAATTGATACTGTTTGTATCCGCCATATTCGTTTTCTACAGCGCCCCTATAGTTCATTGGCGTCGCCAATAGGGATAAAAAATAAAATTTCTTCAAAGCATTACCGTTATATCATTATCTAACAGAAATCACATGTATATATCGATATTTTACAATCGATTATCGAATAATTGATCTAAGATGATATAATGCTTAAAAATAGAAGCAACCAAACCCTACCAAATTAAATTGAGGAGATGCGTAGTTATATATCGTCTGTTATTGGTGCAGATTACAAAAATTAAAGGAAGAAAGTGTTTCATTGATATCCAAAGCACTTGACGGTTATTAGACACTGGATGATTTTCTAAAACAACCATGTTGCGTGAATCATCCAACAAGAAAATTTGCTTATTTCAGGAAATAATTCGTCCTTTAATATCTGTGTGTAAATTAGTCGGTACTACCATTATCAGCGATGATTTCAATGAGTCAAATTTCTGGATTAATCCCAGATGGTATGTTTTCTATCGAAATATCTTAGAAATGTTCATCGGTTTTAATATAGTTCTGGTTTCTTTAATATTATTAAAAGTTGAAGTATATTGTTACAAATTTGCTGATATCTTTCTAAATAAAAATATTATGCAATCCATCATGATTATTTCGGCAATGGTTTTCCTTACTAACCTTTTCTTCATCAGGTTATTTAGAGAACGGAAACTGCCACTTCCCAACGATATATGTGAATATTATATCGATAATAAATCGGCGAATAGATATATCTTTGCACATTTATTATTTTTAGGAATATATTTCTTCATAATAATAGGAGAAATTTTATTTCTCGATCTTAAACTTTATCCGTCGTTTAATAAATCTTCCTCATTTGAGATTGTTTTCTGTTATGCAAACTTTACAGTGCTCACTATGTTTAGCACTAGTCAGATAATTATTGTTGGATTGATGCTCATTACAATCATACTTATATTATTGGAAAGAATAAAACAATTCAATGATTACTTCATGCAAATTAAATATAATCATTGCAATGTACTCCAAAATATTGAAAAAATCATCGACTGGCATTCCGATATTCTCTTTTATATCGTAGATTTGAACGAAGCTGCAGAAACTTTTTTGTCTGTCGTCTATGGTTTCTTTATTTATGTTACTTGCTTCTCTCTTTTTACTTCAATATTGGTTTCTATAGATCCAGCTATTGATACAGTAATATTAATAATATCAGTGTTTGCACTTCTGGGTTGTATTTCGACATCATTTGCACTCTCCCGCTTGGCATTATACGTAAGTTAGTTATTTTAATATTTTTTTTACCATTTTTATTAATAGTAATTTAGATATTTGTATTTACAAAATATAACTTTTTTAGCTTTATGGAAACTTTAATGAATGCAACACGCTGTCTTCTTTCCACCTGCCTATCGAATACAAATTGAAGGTATTACCGTTGCTGTTATATGAAATTAATGGATAATTTTATTTATCTGTTTATTTATTTATTGGTTAGTTGCTGAATTTTATGAAGAGATTTGGAA